>MIQA02003303.1:20757-43012 GCA_001887855.2 Sclerospora graminicola | reverse complement strand
ACGATCTTCCACAGTAATCCACAAACGTTATCGCCACAAAACCTTTTCCAATATTATAAAACGTGTTCCAAACACGTGCGCGTGAGGGGGTGAGGGGCGAAAACCTAAACAAAGCCCGTCGGGGGCCTTCCGGTAAGCCAAAATGCGTCTAAGCGCGTCTTAACCGGGAATTAGTTGAGCAAGAGGGGACTAGTCAACCCTGTGCTCCCAATGACCGCAACACGTGGCGGAGCGACTCTTTGCTTAGGGGAATAATCAAAACCTGTTATTTTATATGCAATGTCCTATACCTAGTGTACCATACACCAACTCATGCCTGATTTATCTAAGGCACTGATCGGGAAACTTCGTCCGATCAGGCCAACCAATAAGAACGAGAGATAGCGAGACACCACGAAACCACGATAAAACTACGATCATCCACACTAAACCACAAACGTTATCTCCACAAAACCTTTCCAAATGATAAAACGTGTTCCAAACACGTGCGCGTGAGGGGGTGAGGGGCGAAAACCTAAACAAAGCCCGTCGGGGGCCTTTCGGTAAGCCAAAATGCGTCTAAGCGCGTCTTAACCGGGAATTAGTTGAGCAAGAGGGGACTAGTCAACCCTGTGCTCCCAATGACCCAATACGTGGCGGAGCGACTCTTTGCTTAGGAAAAAAATCAAAACCTGTTATTATATATGCAATGTCCTATACCTAGTGTACCATACACCAACTCATGCCAGATTTATACTTCGAACCTATTCACTTCGTCGCACGGTTGCATAACACCACCTTGCCCATCCTAGCTGCACCTCAAGCTGATCTGTACCACTTCTGCCCTGATCACGACCCGACCCCTGTAAAGATCTTCAACCCATCCCGATCCTCGATAAACGACTTGGAAACCACATGAGATCTGCCCTTCTGACACTTGTTTACTTCATATCCAGTCCGACTTAATTGAGAACTTCACCTGCCTTCGCGTCTGGGCGCCGGTTTGAGGCTGATCAGCCCCGATCACGATCGGCATAGCGATCAGCCAGGTGATCAGGCAGTGATCAGGGCGATCAGCCCTTGATCACCTCGGAAACTTTCTGGGTCACCATCACCACGACTTCATTCATCTGCTCAGCCATACTTCCGACCTTCATATCCTGTCGGGGCAACCATATCACGCCGATCTCAGCTGATCGGGCCTAATCGGGCCTTGTCACGTCATCCTCGGACAAATCCATCGGTCATCATCACTAACACAACTCGCCATTCCACATGCCCCATTTCATTCCACATCTGATCTTCATATCTTGGGCATAATCAGTTGACTCGGCCGATCGGGCCGAAACTTCGTGTCACAATCAACTTCAACAACTACACCGTTCATAGATCGGCTAGATGGTTGTCCCTGACACGTCATGTCACCGGTTGCTGTATTTACAACTCGTTGTACAGACACGGGAGCTCGACTTAGTAATTGTGATAACGATCGTGATCGTGATCTCCACCGTTCCATCAGTGTCTGGGACTGGGCGTAGTGACAGTACTTGGCTGATTTCTTCACATCGCGAATACCCGTTGTCCGCCACCTTTTCATCGTAAATGCGATCGGCCTTTCCCACCCATCAACCGTCTTATGTTGATGGGTGTTCCATCGTCACCAATCAACGGCCATGTGTGGTCCACTTCATTCTCAACTTTTTCTGATCGCTTTACCACAGCCGCCCCTGAGACAAACTGCAGCCACGCAACGACTGCAGTTCGACTCATTCACTTCCAAATTTCCTCTTTGGCGATCACCATGGCTGACTGGAGCCGATCTTCTCTTCCTCCTTCGTCAACTTCGGCTGCCCGTCCGATCACTGCCTCGCCTTCCGTTTCCAGTTCGGCTGATCCAGCGACCACCCCGATCGCGACTTCGGCACCGATCACGACCAGTCTCATCCGTCCTACGACGACCATGACTTCATATCGCCCGCCTTGGAATCTTCCCGCTCGGCCTTCCTCAGATCGCCCCGTCCGTTACTTGGAACAGCTCGCTCGTCTAGTGGAGGGATCTGGTCCACTCACGTTGGGGTCCATGGAAGCTTGCCGACTACGGTCTGAACTCCGAAGTGCAATTCCCGAGTTGGTTTCTCTATATGATACCAATCGGGCACTTAACGCTGAGTTATCCGACCGTCGGATCGTTGCTGATACCTTGGAACATGATTCGGCTGATCTGGCTAGCCAGCAGTCGGCTCTTCGGTTAGATCGCGACAGACTTGACCGAGATCTGCAAGACATGACAGGCCGCGTCCAGAGTCTGACGATGGAGCGTGATCAGCTATCAGCTGACCTCGCTACTCTGCGCCTCTCCAAGCCTCCGGACACCGTCGCCTCTCTACAGTCGTTGATCGGTTCGCTGACTATTACCACCCGCGATCAAGGTATGTTTATCCCATTCACTTCTTCTGCGATCTGTGTATGACTTTCCATGTTTATCTCCAGACGAACGTTTCAAGGCAATGAAGGGTTCAATGGTCGAGATGGTGGATCACCTACAACAGCTTGATGATCACCGTCTCGACCGTGATCAGCTGCTTCGTGACAAGATCCGCACTGCCGAGGATGTAGATCGTCGGGAAGTCGAGGCGCGCTACTCGGATGAGCAGGTCCAGCTCCTGGTAAAGCAACTTTCCGATTCTCGCATCGGCCGCGCCAATATACAGAAAAGGTTGCGCGAGAGTCGGAAGGAAGCTGAAGATTGCCAGCGCGAGCTTAATCTTGCTCGTGTTAAACTTGAAACCCTAAAGCTCGATGATCGCGCCTGGCTCCAGCATAACGCCGACTTGAGGAATGTTGCGGTGCAGACTATGAAGAGGTGGACCAACCCGAACACCGATTTGGAGTCGGTTCGGACGGCTTTGCAACGATTTCCTGAGCTGATCAGCTCCCTTACTCTGTCCGGAACACCTCCGCAGTCTACCAAGTCTGCCCCGCCATCACCCGCGTCCTCCGTCACTTCCTTGCCGGCCCATAGTGCTGATCAGCACGTGATCAGCGCTGCAGCGGCTTCTGCTTTCGTTCCACCCCGTTTACCAACGACCTCGAGATCAGTCTCCTCGATCGTGAGTTCTGCGAAGCGCAGACGGACCAGCTCGTCGAAGAAGAAGATGGCTCCCGCCAAGCGCTCTCGTCTTATGGTTGCTTCGGACGATGAGTCGACGGATCTGGACGAGAGGGCGCTGTCTGTTCTGGCCCGATCGCGTAGTACTGATCGCCGCGCTCCAGTGGCGACCCTTTCAGGCGTAAGTTCGCTGAACCAGGCCGTCGCTTTGCTTGAGTCCGATGACGAGGACGAAGATGATCTTGAGGAGGGACAACCGGCTTCGGCTGTTCCCAACGTTCCTCCACCGGTCAATACGACGGTGATCGCCCGACCACCCAATTTCACGGGCGTCTTCATTCCGGCGAGCCGGTCCTCGATCGAGCAGGACGACTATAGCTATAATCCGAACCAAAGGTTCATGGATTTATACGTCGTCATGCAGGGCAAGCCGACTCCTGCTCACATGGCAACTCGGAAACCTTGGAGTGCTGATCAGGTATGGGATCTGACGCCTCAGGTTCTTGCTGTGAGGCACAAACTCGTCCCTCGCTTGTGGTCCCGCCCGCCAGGATGGATCTTTCCGACAAGATCGTCGGCGCCCAAGGACAAGCAGAGGCAACCGAGTGTGCTGACCAGAGGCGCTATCGAGCTTCTGATCGATTCAGCACCTTGGGATGTCCTCATGACACCTATGCCCGGACTGGCGTTTCCCAATCGCCCCTGGTTTGTTGATCTACAGGGACGTTTGGCCCTGTATTACCAGGAACATATTCAAGCGATATGGGAGGCGACTCACCATTCCCGATCACGGCAACGATGCGCAAGGACGCGTGGATTGAGCATTACCATCATGCTCGCAAGCGTCGACGCACCAAAGCCGGGGCTGCCTGGGCTGCGATCTGCGACCATGTGGTCAATGGGATTCAACGTGGCGAGTGCGATCTGGACGTTTTCTTGTTTCCTGCCGTGCTGCATCTACCTGTTCGTCGGGCGGGATCGCGAGGACTCAAGGCTGACGGCGGGGAGTGGTATCCCGGTTATGGACATCCCACTCCGATCGGCACGTTGCGTGATGCCCTGATCTTTACTGATCAGCAAGAGCCCTGGCGGAACCAGTTCCGATCAAGCCCCATGGATCATCCGGGGTCGCGGTTTCTCGTCTGCGCACGAAATATGGTCCGTGATTGTCGTGACAACCAGATTTCGTTTCGTTTTTCCATAATCATTAATATATCACGACAGTTTCTTGATAACTTTCACGTTCCATATTCACACTTCATATTCAGGTCCCACTATTGCCTCCATCTTGTATATGGATTGTTCACATGTATGCAAATGTAGTTCTCATGCATTATATATATATATATCCATTTACTCCGAACCAACTCAACCGCCCTGATCTCCACTTGTTCGACCATTACCTTTGGCTGATCTGTCACAATGTGTCAACCCAGGCTATTGAGACTCCTGGTTACCCTCTTCGTGGATTTGCATCACTCCAAATCGATTTCGTCTCACCCGATAATAGAGCACCACAGTTCAGATCACGTTCATCTACCCACTCGGGATCGTCATAACCCTTCCACCGAACCAAATAATCACGATGGGTTCGGCCAAGTCGGGTCCTCTTGCCTGATCGGGTATCCAAATCTTCTCCACTTCAAATTCGTTCTGGTCCAACGTTCTTTCCCAACTGTCTTCGGGCAAGAGAGCTTCGTCGAAGTCAAACCTTGGCTGATCATCGCATGACAGCCTGGTTTTGGGCCGATCGGGGTATTCCCGAACCAGCTTCAGCTTCGACAAATGGACGATCGGGAAAATTCCGTAATCGGTACCTGCAGTAATCAACCGAGCGGCATGATCACCGATCAGTTTGGATATACGGAACGGTCCATGCCACAGATGTGCTAACTTCTTGGCATATCCTTCTTTCACGCGATCTAAGTAAAGCCTAACCCTTGATCCCGGCTCGATATTATGCGAATCGGCCTGATCATTGTTCCGATCAGCTCTATCTTGGATGGCCCTCCGCAATCGTTCGTCGACTTGTTCCCGCGCATGTTGGTATTGACGCTGGAGTCCCATACGCCATCGACGAGCTTCGCGATCTCGACCTCGGGTACATCCAACAGGGATCACCGACTCGATGGTAGATTGGGGGTCCCAACCATACGCCAAGTAGAACGGAGTATCTCCCCTGATCCGATCGAAAGAGGAATTCAACGCAAACACCAGTCTCTCTGCATATTCATCCCAATCTTGTTGAGCGGAGTCCGCGACATACATCTTGATAGCTCTGGTTAGCGTCTGTACCATATGCTCGGCCTTACCATTCTCCTGTGGACGGTATGCCATGGTCGCGCTCTGTTTCTGGCCAAGCATCTGGTTGAATGATCGGAAAACTTTGGCCATGAAATCTGGTTCGCGATCATGCCTGATCACTTCACTGGTTCCAAACCGTCGAAAAACACATTCTTCGTAACTGCAAGCGACTTGTTGGGCCGTTCGGGTAGATCCCGCTTTCGCGATCACCAATCCCGTGAACAGATCAGTCCAGATCAGCAACGCTGTGTTGCCCTTGAACGATTTTGGCTGGGACGGTATGTGATCCATCGCTATCACATGGAAAGGGTAGGTCGCCTGGATATTTCCAGGTGATCTACCCCGGATGTTCGGCATACCTTTTCCGGTTTCGCAATCCGTACATGTCCCGACAAACTTTTGTATACTTCGATATAAGCCTCTCCAATGAAAATGTTTGCGAATCCTGTGATACGTTCGACCTACGCCCTGGTGGCCACCCTCTAAACTGACGTGATAATGGTGTAAGATATCAGCTTGTAAAGTCTCCGGGATCACGAGCCTTGCCGATCGGTCCAGATCTGCATCGGCCTGATCAGCTTGAACATTAGATCATTTTCGTCGATCTCGTAGTTGGACGCGATCTTAGCACAATCTTTTGCTTCACCCTGGCTCAACTTCTCCAGATCACCCTTTAGAAACGCTTTCAAATCAACGATCCATTTTTTCTCGTCTTGTGCCTTGAGAATTCTTTCGATCCGCATCTCCTGTACTATTTCTTCTGTTAGGCTTTCTCGAGAGAGTGATCTGTTAGGTGGTGATCTGGTTCGCGATCTCGTCATGATCGAGATCTGGGCTGCTTCCTTTTCATCTTCCACACGAATCAGCTTAGGCAGCCTATTGATCACCACCAGTTCCTCCAGCAATGCTTGATCTGTAACTATTGATCCGGTCTGATCATGCATGGTCATAGTGGCTAAGTGATCTGCACTCCGATTCCAATCACGTTTCACATGTAAAAGATCATGCCTTGGCCATCCACGTAAAGCTTTCATAACGCGATCGTTCAGTAGCTTCAAACGCGGTGCTTTACAGTCGATCTCTCCAGTGATCTGCCGAATTACCAGGTTTGAGTCTCCGCATATGATTACTCTTCCGATCTTTTGCTCTTGCAAGAGATCCAAACCTAGCAGCAGACCACGATATTCGGCCTCATTGACCGTGATACCTGGAGTATAGTCTGAACCAGCAGATATAACAGTCCATTCCGGCAGTTTCCATAACAGCGCGCTATACGCCCCCACGCCTTTCTTCACACTCGCTGATCCGTCGAAACTTACAACGATCAGATTTTCCTCCGAGCCGACGATCGGTGGGGGTATAGTGATCGATTCTCGTGGTTGCTTCCGAGGAGCGACCTCGATCAGGGCTTCATCGACTTCTGATCGGGGTGTGATGCTGGCTGCTAGTGTTCCAAGAATTTTTTCTTCGCCCTTGGTGCACTTGATGATCTCCAAGGTCCACTGAGATAACAGCGCTGCCCATCGCCCCAGTCTCCCGTCTAAACCACTCGCTGACAGTAACCAAGCCAAACTAGATCGCCTGGACAATACCTTAATCGATCTAGTTACCAGCATAGAGTAACAAACATCCAATACACGTAATAATGCTAGCACTTCCTTATCCACAATACCATAGTTAACTTCGTTCGGTTTTAATGTTCGGCTTGTGAACGTCACCGGGCAATAAACTCCGTCGTGATCTTGGACCAGTGCGGCTGATATTGCCCATTTACTGGCATATAGGATCACCACGGGAATCTTCTCCGGATCGAAATGTTTCAATATCGGCGTCGAGATCATCTTCGCCTTCAACATACTGAAGGCTACCATAGCTCGCTTCATATGGTCCTCTGACCCTGGATCAGTTCGATCGATCAGTGATCCAGTCTTGAGATCCATTTCAGTAACTTCCACTTCGTGATCAGTCTCAATTGGTGATCTTCCTACCCGATCACGTTCTCGTAGCCCATGATAATCAACTTCCTTCAGTTCATATAGTATAGCGGCGTAAATCGAGAAGTCTTCGATAAATCTGCTATAATAATTCAGAGATCCGAGGAAGGATTGCATGGCCTTCAGTGATCGGGGAAAAGGTAGGTTGCTGAGAGCAGCCAGATCTTTCGGGTTTGCTTCCAAACCTTGGATTGACACGTTATGGCCGAGGTAAGCGACCTTGGGTTGACCCCAGAAACTCTTGACCACACTGATCGATAAATTCCAGCGCTCGCAGGTGTTCAGGAGTCGTTCGACCTTATCGCATAGCATATCCCAGGATGTTGCTGTGACCAAGATATCATCTATGTATGATCGCCTTCCCAACACTGATCGGCCCTGATCTTGGTCTGGTTCACCTTCCGTGAACACATCATGTAGATCAGTGGCTTCCCGATCAGCACTGATCTGGAAATACCCATAGAGAGCATTGTCGATCAGCCTCTGGTAGATCTGTGGGGCATTCTTTAATCCAAACGGCATCCGATTTCATTCAAAAAGTCCGAAAGGTGTAACGAAAGCCGAGATCTCTCGCGCGCGATCAGTCATCGAAACCACCCAGAAACCACTAGCCATATCCAGCGAACAAAACCATAAAACTTTATCCAGATCTTCTAATAAATCGTTGATCAGGGGCATCGGATAGACCATCAACTTCGTGAGGCGATTCACCATTCTATAGTCGATACACAATCGAATATCAACCCCATTCTTCTTTATCACGATCACGATCGGTGATGCCCACTGCGATGTTGATGGTCGGATGATTTTTGTACTCAGCAAACCCTTGATCAAATCGGATAACTTTTCCCGGTATTGAGGTGCAACTTTACGACAACGTTGAGCGATCGGCCTCGCATTTCCCACGTCTATATCACAAACAGCTCCGAATGCGGCTGGGGGTAGGGCGTTACCTTTCCCCATCAGTAAGTGGCGCCTTTTCCAGATGATCTTCTTTAGCTGATCGATCTGCTCGGGAGTGTTCACTTCGGGATCACCGACCTGTAGATCTTTCATGGTGACTTCTGGCATATTGGGCGATACTTCCGGTAAAACAGCCATCTGCTTCTCGATACCTTCAATGTACTGATCACCACCTTCATGTATACACACTTGTTCATCTACCTGATCTGCCTTTTCCTGATCGGTATCATCTTGAGTCGCCCCTTGTAAATCATCCGACTGGTGATCTACTTCGGGTTCACTTTCCTCCGTAATGACTTCGGCAGATTCATCTTCCTTTTCCTTCTCAAGATCGTTCCTGAACTCCTCACCACCATTTTCGCTCTCTGGATCCGCTGTCTTCGGTGAGCCCGGTCTAATAATATTCAATATTTGTGGACCTTCTTTGACCCGGCTTTCCCCTGTCGCTTCGATCGTTGGTCTCCTGATCAGCGGCTTGGTCAGCGTAGAATATTCCGGCTTCTCGACCATAGGTGAAGTGTCTTCATCCGCTGGGTCTTCATCACTGATCAGGTCCGTGGTGGCTTGATAAGCCAGATTCTGCCATTTATTATATCGTCGTGATCCCACTGAGACATACCCGATCTGTCGAGGTACTTTCCCCTCGGGTACCCACATCCCTAAGATCATGTCTTCGTGGACGATCAGCGGCTGATCGGATATATTCGTGACCCTGATGTAACTTGATCTGCCGATACCTTTAACGAACGTTGGTACCCATCGTTCACCACGGGTTAACCACAATTTCTGTTGCCGATCGCTCGGCCAAATCATGACATCGACCGATCTGGCACCCCGATGTTCTCGTACTGACCCATTTTTAGCACATGAACCAATCCACTGCTAAACCAGTCAAGAAACCTGTGGATGTGGATATGGAATCAGTTCGGTCGGCCGGAATTGTTCGATCAATATGCCAGGTCGGTCACCAAGATCGATTCCAAAGATCACCTCCACATAGTGATGTGGATATGGAATCAGATGGAGAGATCAGTCAACATTTTGATCCGGATGATTTGGATATGGAGATGCCTCGTAGGGCAAGTATCGCCCCCGCGCAGGCATTTGACAGTGGATCTGGAACGTTTACCCGAGTGCGGATGTCGGCGATCTCGGAGTTAAAAGATTTCACCGGCAAGGATATGGACGATGATCAGGCGAGAGCTTGGTTGAGTCGGACTAAATCAGCCTTTTTGAGAGATAGGACACCGGAGGGTGAAAGATGTCTGATTTTCGCTGATTTGATGAAGGGTCCGGTTAAGAACTGGCTTAAAAAGCTGAGCCGAAAATAACGTTTGAAGGGGTCTCATTTGTGTGAAGAATTTGAAGAGCAATATATCAACTCAGGGGTGTCTGTCGCGAGACAGTATTACCATATAAAGAAAAGATCTGATCAAACACCGATCGAATACTTACACCGCTTGAATGTTGCTGGTCTGCGCGCGAAAATGCCGATCAAGGATCCACGACACGCGAATATGGCTCGCGAACATGTCGAACACTTTATCGGCACTTTGGACAATCGTGACTTGGCTGAACAGTTAGCCCTGCTCCGTATAAGCAATGCGAAAGAATTGGAACTTACCCTGAGAACGCTACAGCGAGCCAAAAGGTCGAGGTAGGATCGAACCGGTACCGGTCGAAACCACACCCAGACCAGGGCAAGATACCAGCGGCTCGACGAACCAGGGCGATCCGGATGATTACGAAGGAATCGGACAGTTCCAGTTCGGAAGAAGAAAGTGGCCAATCAAGTTTAGGCTCAGACGAGGAGCAGTATTGTCAAATCTTTACGACAGAAACCAGTATTCCGTCCGAGATCATCGATTAATGGCATTGATGGACGAAAATCCGGTGGAGGTCAACCTGATCAGGACCGACCCCGAAAAAAATGCGTACACTGTGGGGCGACCAATCATGGAGACCGTGATTGCTGGAAGAGAACCACATGATCGTAAAGGTCACCCTTCGGATCATTGTTTTTTCGTGTGTAAAACCTGTGGGAAGATTCTGTGGTAAAGCGATCAGAAAATGCTGAAAATGAAGTGGACCACACATGGCCGTTGATTGGTGACGATGGAACACCCATCAACATATGACCGTTGATGGGTGGGAAAGGCCGATCACAGTTACGATGAAAAGGTGGCGGACAACAGGTATTCACGATGTGAAGAAATCAGCCAAGTACTGTCATTACGCCCAGTCCCAGACACTGATGGAACGATGGAGATCACGATCACGATCGTTATCACAATTACTAAGTGGAGTTCCCGTGGATGTAAAACGAAGTGAGCAACTGTTGACATGATGTGTCAGGGACAGCCATCTAGCCGATCTATGAACGGTGTAGTTGTTGAAGTTGATCATGACACGAAGTTTCGGCCCGATCGGCCGATTATGCCCAAGAAATGAAGATCAGATGTGGAATGAAGCCGGGCATGTGGAATGACGGGTTGTGTGAGTGATGATGACCGATGGGCTGGTCCGACGATGACGTGACAAGGCCTGATCAGGCCCGATCAGTCGAGATCGGTGTTATATGGTTGCCCCGACAAGGTATGAAGGTCGGAAGTATGGCTGAGCAGATGAATAAAGTCGTTGCGATGGTGACCCAGAGAGTTCCCGAGGTGATCAAGGGCTGATCGCCCTGATCACTGCCTGATCACTCGGCTGATCGCTATGCCGATCGTGATCGGGGCTGATCAGCCTCAAACCGGCGTCCAGACGCGAAGGCAGGTGAAGTTCTCAATTAAGTCGGGCTGGATATGAAGTGAACAAGTGTCAGAAGGGCAGATCTCAAGTGGTTTCCAAGTTGTTTATCGAAGATCGGGATGGGTTGAAGATCTTTACAGGAGTCGGGTCGTGATCAGGGCAGAAGTGGTACAGATCAGCTTGAAGGTGCAGCTAGGATGGGCAAGGTGGTGCTATGCAACCGTGCGACGAAGTGAATAGGTTCGAAGTATAAATCAGGCATGAGTTGATGTATGGTACACAGGTATAGGACATTGCATATATAATAACAGGTTTAGATTTTCCCCCTAAAACAAAGAGTCGCTCCGCCACGTGTGCGGTCATTGGGAGCACAGGGTTGATTAGTCCCCTCTTGCTCATCTATTTCCCGGTTACGACGCGCTTAGACGCATTTTGGCTTACCGGAAGGCCCCCGACGGGTTTGTTTTAGGTGATCGAACCTCACCCTCAACGCACACGTGTTTGGAACACGTCATTAATATTGGAAAAGGTTTTGTGGAGATAACGTTTGTGGATTATTGTGGAAGATCGTGGTTTGACCGCGTTTTCTTGGTTTTTTGTTATCTCTCTCTCTTATTGGCTGGCCGGATTGGACGAGCTTTCCCAATCAGTGCCTAGAACTGATTAAGTATCGACCCCAACCCGTTCTCCGGTGAAGATTTCCACCCGAGGACACCCCCCGTCTCGAGAAGGTCATTCCCTCCTACCTGAGCAAGATCATCGTTTTCTTCACCGAGTCCACCTGAGTGAGTGTTACCACCCCCGATCAACGCGTACACAAGGTGAGATGAAGTTGATTATAGATCCTGACGCGCATGAAGACCGGCCAGATGACCGGGAGGATCAGATCAGTCACCATAATGGTGATTCATCTTATTCTGATGCTGATCAGGATCAACGGAGTACCCCCTCCGATAGTTGGTCGTCCGGGCCAGTGGGTATCCGGATTCCACCCATGACTTCGGTCATGGATTTGGAAATCGGCTCCACCACAATGGTGCGCGTGCCCGGATCACTTGGTGACTCAGGATATCACCGTGATTCCTTGATGATGAAAAAGATGTGAAAATCAAAGTGGAGGAAACTTTTTCGGGTGTATTGGAGGAAGGCGTATCGCCTCCGATGCTGTCCATATCTAAAGGAAGCGATGGTCGACCCGGTCTGGTGGAGTGCCAGGTCGAAATTAAAGATGAAACAACTCCCCACATGGCCCCGATCGGGGCCGATCTGGGTTATAGTAAAGTTGACTATAACCCAGAAAAGGATCGAGGTGTTAACCTTGATCCTATGCATAAGAAGAAAATGGAAAAAGACAGAAAAAACATGGGGGCGGATCATTGCGATCCACCTAAAAAAATATGTGAAACCTAAACCGAAGATCTTCGAGGAAGACGAAGAGAAGATCGAACCAGCCGAGAAGACCACGGTCCAAGATGTGGAACGACTGTTCTATCTTCGAGAGTTTCACAAGTTCCTGGCTACCAACCGAGTGATGAAGATCATTAAACCTAAGATCATCGGGAAGCTTGAAGGTCGAGCGACCCGACCGGTGATCACAGGCAGTCAACTTGATCTGATCAGGAACCTCTTGGCGCAGATCGACGAAGTTGGCTTCACTACTGGTGCTTTCGATGCGAATATGCTGTTCGATCTGGACCAAGGAACGATCAGAGAAGCTATGACAACTCTGTATGATCACCTTGCCTCGTTACTAGGGGCGAACCCCGTGGTCCAGTCGTCGATCGCGGATCCTTCACACCGATCACAGTTGGTTGAATATCCTATTGATATTGAGTCGATATATCAATCGTCATCACAATCTGGAGCGGCCTCCACCGACTTCTCGGTTGGGATAACACGTATGACGTTAGGCCCGAAAGGGATTAAGCAGATCGACCCCAAGATCGAGTCGCAGAACAGGAAAAGGAAGCCTGAACCTGGTCGAGTCGGATCGGACGATAGTTTTGAAGATGCTCAAGAAGTTCCACAGAACAATCCGACTCCCAGCAGTGACCATACCAACATGCCGGAGGTCCCAGAGCAAATGAGAACCATGTTCGCGACTATGATGAACCGATTTGCGAGTGAACAATATGGATTACCTCAGTACACACCTGGGCAAGGACAACCATGGCGATCAGCATCAAACATGAATCAATCCGCTGAGAAACCGATCAAGAAACCCGTGGACGTGGATATGGAATCGGTCCGATCAGCCGGAATTGTTCGATCGATATGCCAGGCCGGTCACCAAGATCGATTTCACAGATCACCCCCACGTAGTGATGTGGACATGGAGTCAGAAGGAGAGATCAGTCAGCATTTCGATCCGGACGATCTGGACATTGAGATGCCTCGTAGGGCGAATATGGCCTCCGCGCAGGCATTTGACAGTGATTCCGGAACGATCACCCGAGTGCGAATGTCTGCGATCTCGGAATTGAAAGATTTCACCGGCAAGGATATGGATGATGATCAGGTCAGAGCTTGGTTGAGTCGGACTAAATCAGCTTTTCTGAGAGACAAGACCCCGGAAGGTGAAAGATGTCTGATCTTCGCTGATCTAATGAAAGGTCCGGCCAAGAACTGGCTTAAACAGCTGAGTCGAGAAGTGCGTTTGAAGTGGCCTCGTTGTGTGAAGAGTTTGAAGAACAATATTGCAACTCGGGGGTGTCTGTCGCTAGACAGTACTACCACATGAAGAAAAGATCCGACGAGACGCCGATCGAATACTTACATCGGCTGAATGTTGCTGGTCTACGCGCGAAAATGCCGATCAAGGACCCACGACACCCGGATATAGCTCGCGAGCATGTCGAACACTTCATTGGCACTCTGGATAATCGTGATCTGGCTGATCAGCTAACCCTGCTCCGTATAAGCGATTCGGAGCAACTGGAACTGACTCTGAGGACGCTGCAGCGGGCCAAAAGTCGACAGCCTAAGGTCGAGGTAGGATCGAACCGGTACCGGTCAAAGCCACACCCTGATCAGGGTAAGATACCGGCAGCACGACCGGCCAGAGCAATTCGGATGATCACGAAGGAATCAGACAGTTCCGGTTCGGAAGAGGAAAGTGGTCAGTCAAGTCTGAGATCGGACGAGGAACAGTATCGTCATATCTTTACGACGGAGCCAGTGTACCGCCCGAGATCATCGGCTAATGGCATGGATGGACGGAAACTTGGTGGTATTCAACCTGATCATGACCGATCTCGTAAGAAATGTGTGCATTGTGGGTCGACCAAACATGGAGATCGTGATTGTTGGAAAAGAATTACGTGTGGAAAATGTGATCGTAAAGGTCACCCTTCTGAGCATTGTTTTTTCGTGTGCAAGACCTGTGGAAAGTTTCATGACGCCGGCGCCTGCCCTATTGAAGAATTTTTTAATCTGATGCGCAAGTGGTATGTGCCGACTAAACATGCTGGTATGCTTCCACCAGATGTCGAGAAGATGTTAAAC
The DNA here is from genome assembly GCA_001887855.2 of Sclerospora graminicola. NCBI lineage: Eukaryota > Oomycota > Peronosporomycetes > Peronosporales > Peronosporaceae > Sclerospora > Sclerospora graminicola. The sequence goes on along the minus strand of MIQA02003303.1, from coordinate 28,408 downwards.
TAGATCGCTCGCCAGTTTGGAATCTGGTTCGAGCCGAGTGATCTACGTTCTGCATTTATGCATATGTCGGTAGCGGAGATAAGTTTGAGGAAAAGAAGATAACCGACAATACATGTTCTAATTCAAATTGCATCGATCGATGTCCGATTCACAGTCTCAGAGTGGATGAATATTCCCGTTCGGACGTGATCATGGGGTTGGATCTACTGCCCGGTGAATCCCGAGGATACTGGAAGTATCACTCTCCCGACAAGTGGTTTAAACAAGCAAAAGCTAATGGGAAGATTAACAATGAAAAAGCCACTATTCTATTCGACTCTGGGGCAGAAGTCTCGATCGTCGACTCCGCCTTTGCTCGTAAGGTGGGATGTCGTATAGACAGTACCCAGAGGCAAGAATGTGTTGGGATCGGCGAGAGTTCATATATGACGGAAGGACGATCACGTGTGAAGATCACCTTGGCAGGATCCCTGGTCTACTATTTTAATGCTTGGGTTGGCCGGTTAGCCGGTCAAAACGCGATACTGGGAATGGATTTTATGGTACCAGCCGGTATACGACTTGACCTGTCTCATGGAACCCTGACTCTGCCGGATGAGGTGCAGATTCAGTTATCTGGCCGACGACCTTTGTATGGTACTCATGTACGGATGTTAAAAATGGGTCAGTACGAGAACATTGGGGTGTCCCGATCAGTCGAGGTCATGATTCGGTCGAGTGATCGGCAACAGAAATTGTGGCTGACCCGTGGTGAACGATGGGTACCAACGTTCGTTAAAGGTATCGGCCGATCAAGCTACATCAGAGTCACAAATATATCCGATCAGCCGCTGATCGTTCATGAAGACATGATCCTAGGGATGTGGTTACCCGAAGGGAAAGTACCTCGACAGATTGGGTATGTCTCAGTGGGATCACGAAGATATATTGAATGGCAAAATCTGAGACCTGATCAGTGACGAAGCCTTAGCAGACGAAGATACCTCACCAATGTTTGAGAATTTGGAATATGCTTTTCCGACTAAGCTGTTGACCAGTAGACCGTCGGTCGAAGCGACAGGGGAAAGCCGGGTCAAAAAAGGTCCACAAGTTTTGAGTATTATTAGACCCGGCTCACCGAAAACAGCAGGTCCAGAGAGCGAAAATGGTGGTGAGGAGTTCAGAAACGATCCTGAGGAGAAAATGGAGGATGAATCTGCCGAAGTCATTACGGATGAAGGTGAACCCGAAGTAGATCACCAGTTGGATGACTCACAAGGGGCGGCCAAGATAATGCCGATCCGGGGAAGGTAGATCCGGTAGATGAACAAGTGTGTATACACGAAGGTGGTGATCAGTACATTAAAAGGTATCGAGAAGCAGATGGTCGTTTTGCCGGAAGTATCGCCCAATATGCCAGAAGTCACCATGGAGGATCTACAGGTCGGTGATCCCGAAGTGAACACTCCCGAGCAGATCGATCAGCTAAAGAAGATCATCTGGCAAAGGCGCCATTTACTGATTGGGAAGGGTAACGCCCTACCCCCAGCTGCTTACGGAGCTGTTTGTGATATAGACGTTGGAAATGTGAGACCGATCGCTCAACGTTGTCGCAAAGTCGAGCCTGAATACCGGGAAAAGTTATCCGATTTGATCAAGGGTTTGTTGAGTACAAAGATCATCCGACCATCAACATCGCAGTGGGCATCACCGATCGTGATTGTGATTAAGAAGAATGGGGTTGATATTCGATTGTGTATCGACTACAGAATGGTAAATCGCCTCACGAAGTTGATGGTCTACCCGATGCCCCTGATCAATGACTTATTAGAAGATTTGGATAAAGTTTTATGGTTTTGTTCGCTGGATATGGCTAGTGGTTTCTGGGTGGTTTCGATGACTGATCGCGCTCGAGAGATCTCGGCTTTCGTTACACCTTTCGGACTTTTCGAATGGAATCGGATGCCGTTTGGATTAAAGAACGCCCCACAGATCTATCAGAGACTGATTGACAATGCTCTCTATGGATATTTCCAGATCAGTGCTGATCGAGAAGCCACCGATCTACATGATGTGTTTATGGAGGGTGAGCCGGACCAAGATCAGAGACGATCAGTTTTGGGAAGGCGATCATATATAGACGACATCTTGGTTACGGCAACATCATGGGATATGCTATGTGATAAGGTCGAACGACTCCTTGACACTTGCGAACGCTGGAATTTATCGATCAGCGTAGTCAAGATCTTCTGGGGTCAACCCAAGGTCGCCTACCTTGGCCATAATGTGTCGAGTCAGGGCCTGGAGCCAAACCCCAAAGTTTTGGGCGCTGTCAGTAACCTGCCTTTTCCCCGATCACTGAAGGCTATGCAGTCTTTTCTCGGATCCCTGAATTATTATAGCCGGTTTATCGAAGACTTCTCGATATATGCCGCTATATTATACGAATTGAAGGAAGTGGATTATCATGGGCTACGAGAACGTGATCGAGTGGGAAAGTCACTAAGTGAGACTGGTCGCGAAACCGAAGTTATTGAATCGGATCTCAAGACTGGATCACTGATCGATCGAACTGTGCCAGGGTCAGAGGGTCATATGGAACGAGCTATGGTAGCTTTCAGTATGCTGAAGGCGAAGATGATTTCGACTCCGATACTGAAGCATTTCGATCCGGAGAAGATTCCCGTGGTGATTCTATACGCCAGTAAATGGGCAATATCGGCCGCACTGGTCCAAGATCACGACGGAGTATATTGCCCAGTGACGTTTACAAGCCGGACATTAAAACCGAACGAGGTCAACTACGGTATTGTTGATAAAGAAGTGCTGGCACTATTACGCATATGTCTGTTACTATATGCTGGTGACTAGATCGATCAAAGTATTGTCTAGGTGGTCCACTCTGGCTTGGTTATTGCCTTCGAACAGAATTGACAGAAGGCTGGGGCGATGGGAAGCGCTGTTATCTCAGTGGACCTTGGAGATCATCAAATGCACCAATGATGGAGAAGAAATTCTCGGTACGCTAGCAGCAGTATCACACCTCGATCAGAAGTCGATGAAGCCCTGGTCGAGGTTGCGACTCGGAAACAACCAAGAGAATCAATCATTATACCCCCACCGATCTCGGTTCGGATGAAGACTTGATCGTCGTAAGTTTCGACGGATCAGCGAGCGTGGAGAAGGGCGTAGGAGCGTATAGCGCGTTGTTGAGGAAATTGCCGGAATGGACTATCATATCTGCTGGTTCAGATTATACCCCGGGCATCACAGTCAATGAAGCCGAATACCGTGGTCTGCTGCTATGTTTGGATCTCCTGCAAGAGCAAAAGAGTGGAAGGGTAATCATATGTGGAGATTCAAATCTGGTGATCCGGCAGATCACCGGAGAAATCGATTGTTGCAAAGCTCCACGCTTGAAGTTGTTAAATGATCGCGTTATTAAAACCCTACGTGGATGGCTAATCATGACCTCTTACGCGTGAAACGTGACTGGAATAGAAGTGCGGGTCACCTAGCCACGATGGCCATGCGTGATCAGACTGGTTCGATGATTACCGGTAAAGCATTGCTGGAGGAATTGGTCGAGATTAATAGGTTTCCCGAGCAGATTCATTAGGAAGATAAACGGGAGGCAGCGCAGGTCTCGATCATGACGAGGTCACGAGTCAGATCAACACCCAGCAGGCCACTTTCTCGAGAAAGCCTAACAGAAGAAATAGTACAGGAGATGCGGATTGAAAGAACTCTCAAGGCACAAGACGAAGAAAAATGGATTGTCGATCTGAAAAGCTTTTCTGAATGGAGACTTGGAGAAATTGAGCCAGAGTGAGGCAAATGATTGTGTAAAGATCGCTTCCAGTTACGAGATTGATGAAAACGATTTGTTGTTCTATTATTCCCAAGCTGATCAGGCTGACGCAGACCTGGACCGATCAGCAAGACTGGTGATTCTGGAGACCTTACAAACCGATATCTTGCATCATTATTGTGGTAAAGCGATCGGAAAATAGGGGGACTGAAGTGGACCACACATGGCCGTTGATTGGTGACGATAGAACACCCATCGACATATGACGGTTGATGGGTGGGAAAAGGCTGATCACAGTAAAAGGAAAAGGTGGCGGACAACGGATATTCACGATGTGGAGAAATCAGCCAAGTACTGTCGTGAAGCCCAGTCCCAGACACTGATGGAATGATGGAGATCACGATCACGATCGTTATTACGGTTACTAAGTGGAGTTCCCGTGGATGTAATATGAGAAGAGTAACTGTTGACATGACGTGTCAAAGGCAGGCATCCAGCCGATCTATGAATGGTATAATGGTTGAAGTTGATCATGACACGAAGTTACGGCCTGATCAGCCTGTTATGCCCGAGCAATGAAGATTAAATGTGGAATGAAGTCGGGCATGTGGAGTGACAGGCTGTGTGAGTGATGATAACCTATGGTTTGTCCGGAAACGACGTGGCAAGGCCTGATCAGGCCTGATCAGTCGAGCCGTAACTCCTCTTCTTAGCATCTTTCTGGATGGCCCTGATCGCGTGACATATATTCCTCAAGCGGTTGCAACATTTTTCAGGTGCGAGACTTTTCGATTCTTTGCTCAAGCGAGCTGCCGCTGAAGTGGTGACCACTTATGAAATGACCCAGGAAAAGAGGGAATTCGCTCGTCCATACAAAAATACTGTGTGTTGATTGGTAGAGACACTTGTGGGCTTAGATACAGGATTTGTACCAGATAGGGGAGTTCTAATTGGGATGTGTAACTGTGAGAACCACTGTAATTAGCGATGGGTGCGAAAAATGGGCGCCGATTAAATTTTCCGTGAGTGAGGGTTAGAGTTTCACAATATAATTTATATGAGATGGGTGCGGAAATGGGGCGAGGTTCATATTTTCCGTGGGTGAGGGTTAGAGTTTAACATACGATAATTTCTCTGAAAGAATTCGTTATACCGAACTCAAAGATGATTACATTGTTCTGCGCGGTTGTCGGTATGAAGGGAAGCGTGTTCCCTGTGACCATCAGTGCAAGCGATTCTGTGGGAGTCTTGAAGGACAAGATCGCGGAGATGCAGAAGTTTGACTTCGCTGCGAGCAAGCTGCAGCTGTTTTTGGCCAAGAAGGGCGACGCGTGGTTGACCCAAAAGCAGGTGGACGAAGGAATCAGTGACACGAGTGATTTCAAGCCATTGAAGGCTGTGGCAGCTCCGCTCCAAATGGTTGGCTTGTCGGAGAAAGACGTTGCGTTCGAACTCACGATGGAGGATGGCGAGACGATGAACACCCCTGTTCACGTTTTGGTTGTGGTTCAGACCGATGAAGATATTGCTCCACCAAGGAAGCGTTTGAAAATGTTACCAGTTGACCTTCAAACCCCAGGTTCCTTCGGCAAACCCGAAGTCTGGTCATCTTTTTTGGCGCACGATGATCGCATTGTTTGCGATCGAGTTGCTCGTCCTGAAGACGTTCCTCCCCTGACGTTGCTCAATCCCATCTTTAGTGAGTTTGTGGGTGGGTGTCGAGGGAAGGTTGAAATAACTGCTGAAGACACGGAATTCACAGAAAAAGTTACAAACGCAATGCGACCATGTTATCAGCTTAAAGCACCTCGAATGTACGAATTCCGTGATCTCTTGGAGTCGTATCTTGGCATCGTTATTCAACCTCAGTTTAATGAAAAATCTCAAAGTGATGGCTCAATTAGATCTGTAAAGAGAGGATTGCTGTGCATGAACTTAGAAGTCACGGTGGAACGGGGGAAAAGTGACTCGGGAATGCAAAACATTGGCTACTACGTTCATCAACCAGAGTTCAAAAAATACGTGGAAGAATTTGAGATGCCAGCATTGCTGGTGGAATTGGAAGGCCCGTGGCTGGGAGTATCGGCCATGCTGAACATCAAAGGAAAGATTGTTCATGAGCATTTGTCACCTCAACTCTCATTGGCTACATCGAACCATTCTCTAATGGATGTATTACTATGCCTGGCGTCGTTAAAACGTGCTGTCCTCGCCTTGTATGATTTCTATGCGCAAGATAAACTCCGCAAGGTTCCTGATACTTGTCTGCCATTCGGTTGCACACCCAATTATGTGCGTATCAAGAGAGAAGTGTATACAAATGGTCAAGGAAGAATCGTCAAGTTTGTGGAAGGACGCTATGGGGACACCGTGCACCGCTTTTGCGCAGCCATGGGAAATGCACCACCATTGTTAAGCTGTGAGCTGGCTTGTCCTAATGGTATTTGGTGGCGTGTTGAGATGGAGGAATGGGAACTGAAGAGTATAACGGAAGCCACCAATCCTGGCGATGCCAAAAGCCAACTGGAGTTGCTTCTTGATGAGCTGCGTGCACACAACTTTGTCCATGGAGATTTGCGGCCACCCAATGTGTTTCTCCATGGCTTGGAAGAGAAAGTTGTTCTGATTGATTTTGACTGGGCGGGTGTTGCTGGTGTTGACGTTTATCCTCATGGGATGAATCCGGAAATTAAATGGCCTGAAGGCGCACGTGGAGGAGCCAAGTTGGATCCAGCTCATGATTTGGAATTGCTCCATCGAATGTTTTAGTTTTGAAGTTTTGAAGTAGATCTCCGCAGAATTGCCAAGCAACGCAGTCATCGGTCGAAAATATATGACTTGCACTCAAATCTTGTTTTTTCTTCCTATACTTGAAGTTGAGGATTCTTAATGCTGATGAATACATTACAACACTGAAATGACTTCCGAAAAAACAACTGATTGGTCGAGGACGTGCGATCGATCGACTGTTATGATGAAGACAGTGAATCGAGGACGGTGGATCGACTGCGTTTGAGGATTGACTGAATTCAGACGTGCAACGAAAGCAGCAGTAGGTTACCCCCAAAATTGCGCATCTAGTTGAAATCAAGACCGACTTGAGGAATCTCAACAGTCAAGAATGTGCTGGACAGAGACACGCTGGGAGGAGTACGAGAACTCCAACTGGAAAGGCTCAGTTTGGTCCAGCTTTTTGCTCAAGGTGCCGAGGGGAGATGCACGCTATGGATGGTCATACATTAACGAGAAGGAAGGTGATCTACTCACAATGGCTCGTCAAACGGGGCCTCTACAGAGACTGATCAATGATTCCAAAGTAGAGATAGACCGTGGTTTTGACTGAACATCGACAGCAGCTGGCGCTCGAGGTAGAACGTCGTCGTTCATTTATATCAGACATTGAGAAAACACGTGGTCAAATGGAAGAGCTTGATATTGATGATACAATGTCAGTTGCAGTATCGCGCATTGCTGTGATGGAAGGGGGTGAACAATACCCAGGAGATCAATTCTAATTCACTTTTGTTTTCATACATGCTGGTGGATTGTGCATTACTACGTAAACACTCAGTCATATGATCGGTAGATCTGTTATCTCGTAAATGACAGCGTTATATGTAGTTATAACGCTGTCATTTACGAGATAACAGATCCACCGATCATATGACTGAGTGTGGAGGTCTAAGACAGAGATAATACGATTTAGGGAAAAGTTCACCTCTGTTTGAGTCACCTCGGTTAGCCGAAGGGCCAACCAAGTTAAAGAAGACATACCGACCTTTCATAAAAAATGTGATATGGCGAGCAAAAACAATGTCATCCATGTCTGTGAATTTTGGGTGAAAGTTCCTGTATAATTTT
>MIQA02003303.1:0-20668 GCA_001887855.2 Sclerospora graminicola | reverse complement strand
GTCACCATCTCGGTTGGCTCAACTGACCTCGAAGAGGTCGGCTGAGTCAACAGATCCTCGGTTATAAAATTATACAGGAACTTTTACCCAAAACTCACAGACATGGATGACACTGTTTTTGCTCACCCATATCACATTTTTTATGAAAGGTCGGTGTCTTCTTTAACTTGGTTGGCCCTTCGGTTAGGAGCCTCTAACCGAGGTGACTCAAACAGAGGTGAACTTTTCCCTTAGAGTTTGAAGGCAAATGTTCTAACTTAGAACATGTTAAGGTAATGGTAGACTTACGAAAGTCCAATACCTACCAAATTGTCCTGAAATATTCGGAACTTTACCAAAGTCTACCAAAATGTCATTGGTTGAATTTATCCAATATTTGCCAATCAGAATCCATAAAGAAATTGGACTTTGGGGAAGGGTGATGGAATTTGGTAGATTTTTGTAACTTTGGTGGTATTTGGTTGGAATCCAAAAATAGTTTTGAATACTTCGGAAATGCTACAAAAACATCACTGGTTCTAAGTATAGATCCGTGTGTATCAAACGTCCGTATAATACACTGTATTATACAGACGTATTATACAGCATTAAAAATACATACGTATTTAACGTATTTTTTTCTTTTCGTGCTAGATAGACAGGAATCGACTGTAAGGTTTGAAGTGTAAACCCATTCTACACCCCTAGGACACCCTAAACTAGCGTAGAAATAGCTTTTATAGAGTATTAAGCCCAAGTATTACAAGAGGTAAGATGAAATGATAAACACATACTTATGTGTTTATCATTTCATCTGTTTGATATCACTCACTACTTTAAACAATACTTTAATTCTACTTAGAAGGACAAATCACTTCATTCAAACAACATTAAATATTAAGATATGCAGATTTGTACTGATAACCTTTTTCAACTCACAATTTCACCACAACTGAACTGCCTCCGCTAAAATGCATGCCCTTCATCCTCTTTTTGTCGATGGATGGGCTTCCCTCTTTTTTTTATCCGTTCTAATGGGTTACTACGGCAGTAATAAGCACCACAACATGTCGTATGATAGGACATGTTGCGGACTATCACAAAACCAGATGACCGGTGAAATACCAACAATACAGTCCAATTTGATCCGTGTGTCCCACTTAACCCGACTTTTACGGTAATTTTGTATTAATACTGTATTATAGTTCTAAATTTGCGATATAGACCCCTAATCGTTTTACGATAGGGTTTAGGACTAACATGAATGAAAGTAATCAAACCCGGACACCTTTGGACGACCCGGGTCCGAATACCGACCCAGACAACCCGAGGGGGACAGGGATAAGTCAAGTGCACGAGAAGGTAGCGACGGTGGAGAGAGTAGTTGACGAAATCGTCAGGAATCATCAGAGTCCTCGGGGGCCGAGGAAGCGGGACCCGAGGCAATCACGAATCCAGGAACAGACAGGGTCAACATTGAACCGGAATCAGAGAAACGGTAATACCGGTGATAACGGCCATGGCCATTCCACCAAAACAATCAGTAATATTGGTTAAACCGGCTCTTTCACCTGGTCTAAGTAACACAAATCAGGTGGAAACCCAACAAAAACCAGAAAAACAATCCAGTAACTCAAGTCAGCCACGGATCATGATGGTGGGACAAGCTGAGTCCCAGGACCCCAAAAATTTGGCCCAGGCACTCCACACTGCGCTCACTCAAGCATCCACCACCAGGCCAAGAGCGCAGGCCTGGTTGGATATAACCCAGGAAATGTTCACAGCAAATTATGTGAAGGCAAGGGGCCCAGAGTCTAGGCTATCGAATGTTGTGAAACGCTTACCTACCCTTAAAGCGTCGAAGACGGAACGGCTTCTCGACTTTTATGAACTTCTTGTGGTGGACGAAAAGAAGGACTGGACCGAATGGCGTAAACAGGTTGTTGGATTGGTACTACAAGCTCAAAGGCCGCCGCAGTCTTTTGAAGGAATACTCTGGAGGGCGATAGGGCAGGAGAAGGTGAAAAAAGCGGAGGTACTGCCAGCGCCATTACAAGGTTGGGCAAATAAGGTGACAGGACCAGCGGTTACGAACACAGAGGAAAAACTGCTGAAAAAGACGTTTCTCTTTAAAACTGAAGTTTACGCGCCAGAGGAGATTTTTCGGTTACGGGACGCATGCGAAAAACAGTATGGCAAATTTGCACCGATGAAGGTGCGGGAAGGCAGCGCAGATGAATGGCGGATCGTGCAAGGACTGGTGGAAGGAACGATAATCGCAAAACAATTACCACAATTCTTGAAGCGAATCATGAAAATTGACGAGCAAGTCCGACTAGTGCAGACGATCCGAGCACAAGTTGAAGGATGCTTGGTAATGGACCTAAAGGGCGAGAGCCCGATCAAAGAAGCCTTCTTGAGTACCAAGAGTATTCAAGAAAGCATAGCCACAGCTGCGGCTACACGAGGCTCTGGAAGTGTGGAATTATGGCGCATGGTGGCGTAGGTCAGGAATATCAGTTATGATGGAGGAAAGCATGCATTATATTTTCATTTTTTTATACAAGGGATATGGCAAAGAAGTTTGTGGGTTTGACAGTACCATTCCATAGGTACGACCATCCCCTCCACAATTTACATCAAGAGGTGGCTTCAGCCGACGCTTCAGCATGGGAGAATCAATTGGACAGTAATGGAGAGAAGTATGTTCACAACGGTTATTACGCTTGTGTACTGAAAAATATTACGCGGTCGGTTGACCTACTCAAGTTGTCTGGATTTCTTAAAAAGTTACTCGGAGTTGATTTTCAACTGGATGACTTAGACAAGGGTGGACCTTTTTCTGATACGTCAACGTTATGGGAGTTGATTGTGGAGTCCGATGCATGCCCAACAGCACTATTGGACGTACGACGCATATATTGGGGCCACACAAAGCTTGTAATTGAACAACCCTCTATGCGTGGACGTAAGCAGTGTTTACGATGCGGGGACATAGGACATCCAATGCGGAAGTGCGTCAAACCGCTCGCTGAACTATTGAAATCGAATTGTATTGAAGTGAAATTAGAAGATTTGAAACAATTTGCGTCTCACGACACAACTTTTCGTAGTATGGATGAACTTCGAGCACAAGTAGATGCAGGAAGGGACAATCAATTGCGGATTCAAACATCACAAGCAGATTTAGAGGAGAAAGGAGCCACAGTCACCGAGGATGAAGAACAGAAGACAGTGCCATGTGTAACGCCATGCTAAAAGGCCGACAGGGGAGAGAAGCAGGATCAGGAGCTACCCAAGGATGATACTCACTCACGTTCACGAAGTCATCCAGAACTGTCGGATTGGGTAACGGTTAAGAGGTACAAAGGAAGAGATGGGGCTAGTCAGCAAGAGGACAAGGCGATAGAGGACAAGAAGGAAGAACTGCAAGTTGAATCTAGTCTTAAAAGAGACATCGACAATTCCACTCAAGATGGAGCCCGCACAATAATAGGCCAACAGGAAAAGCAGGTGTCAGGGGTAACAGCAGACACGAAGGAACAAGGAAGGAAGAAAAAAAGGACCGTCACGCTCGGCAGCTACAGCGAGAGCAGAAAGCTATCATCCTTCAAAAGAAACCAGCCACTTTACTGATCCAAGAGGGGAAGGTAAAAATTTCCTAAATGAGGCTATCAAACAAGTGGAAACAGAGGAAGGAATGATTCAACCAGTGAAACCGCTTGATGAATAAGATGCAGCGCAATTAGACCTGACTTCTATAACAAAAGTGATCCAGTCCTTGGGGTTGATATCGAAACCAACCCCAGCGACAGGTAATTGTCAGGTTTACGCTGTGTGTCAAGCCTTAGCTTGTTCACAGAAGCTCCGGGACAATGTAGATTTATTGGAATCGATGTCGAAGAAACTGAAGGACGGCTGTATCATCAGAGCGCTTCTAGATTTTGATTTGAAATTTCCTCCCGGAACGAGAAAACCTACGTTGATAGAACTGGGACAAGCGAATAATAGAATCACGCCTAAGGAATCTAGGAAACAGTTCTGTGGTAAAGCGATGTAAAAAATCAGCCAAGTACTGTCATTACGCCCAGTCCCAGACACTGATGGAACGATGGAGATCACGATCACGATCGTTATCACAATTACAAAGTGGAGTTCCCGTGGATGTAAAGCGAGGTGTCAAGGACAGCCGTCCAGCCGATCTACGAATGGTATAGTGGTTGAAGTTGATCATGACACGAAGTTACGGCCTGATTGGCTGATTATGCCCGAGCAATGAAGATTAGATGTGGAATGAAGTCGGGCATGTGGAGTGACAGGTTGTGTGAGTGATGATGACCTATGGGTTTGTCCGAAGATGACGTGGCAAGGCCTGATCAGGCCTGATCAGCCGAGATCGGTGTTATATGTTGCCCCGACAGGGTATAAAGGTCGATGATATGGCCGAGGGAACACGCGAAGTCAGTGTGATGGTAACCAAGAGAGTTTGCGAAGTGATCGGGGGCTGATCACCCTGATCACTACCTGATCACCCTGATCACTACCTGATCACCCTGATCACTCGGCTGATCGCGGTGCTGATCGCGATCGGGGCTGATCAGCCCCAAATCTGCGCCCAGATGTAAAGGCAGATGAAGCTCTCACTCAAGCCGGCTTGGATCGGCCGATCACGGCCGATCGCGGTGCTGATCACGATCGGGATGGTGAAGATCGGCATAGAGTTTGACCATGATCAGTCGAGGACCGGATCGGGATCAGTCGAAGATCAGTCAGAAAAGGGTACGAATCAGGTTGAAGATCAACGAAGAACGTTCTACGAAGATGCTGGAATAAATCAGGTGGCAAGAAGTTCAAGGTAGAAGTGTCAGGTAAGCCACATAGGTTGGTGTAGGTTACATTTGGTACTGGATTTTTAGGTTTATAATATTAATATCAGGTTCTGTTTTCCCTCCAAGTAAAGAAGTCGTTGCGCCACTTGGCGCTACTTTTGGGAACGGGGGGCTAACAAGGCTCCCCCCGTTCATTTGTTCCCGGACGAGACGCGCATAGGCGCACTTTGGCTCGACGGAAGTCCCACGACGGGATTTACTTGGGTTAAACACCCTCACGAGGTTTTGATTTTCCCCCTAAGCAAAGAGTCGCTCCGCCACGTGTTGCGGTCATTGGGAGCACAGGGTTGATTAGTCCCCTCTTGCTCAACTAATTCCCGGTTAAGACGCGCTTCGACGCATTTTGGCTTACTGGAAGACCCCCGACGGGTTTATTTTAGGTGATCGAACCTCACCCTCAACGCGCACGTGTTTGGAACACGTTAATAATATTGGTAAAGGTTTTGTGGAGATAACGTTTGTGGATTACTGTGGAAGATCGTGGATTGATCGCGCTTTTCTTGGTTTCGTTATATCTCTCTCTCATTGGCTGGCCTGATCAGACGAACTTTCCTGATCAGTGCCTAGATACTGATTAAGTATCGACCCCAACCCGTTCTCCGGTGAAGATTTCCACCCGAGGACACCCCCCGTCTCGAGAAGGTCATCCCCTCCGACCTAATCAAGATCATCGTTTTCGTCACCGAGTCCACCTAAGTGAGTGTAACCACCCCCGATCAACGGGTACACAAGGTGAGATGAAGTTAAACATAGATCCTGACGAGCATGAAGACCGGCCAGATGACCGGGAGGATCAGATCAGTCACCACAGTGGTGATTCATCTGATTCCGATGCTGATCAGGATCGACGGAGTACCCCCTCCGATAGTTGGTCGTCCGGGCCAGTGGGTATCCGGATTCCACCCAAGACTTCGGTCATGAATTTGGAAATCGGCACCACCACAGTTCCAGGAATACCTTTTAGAGTTCGCTGAAAGCATCTCTAAGATTGTCGAAAATATTCCAAGGACCAAATGGGGAAGCACGGGCACCTTGAAATCACTGAGTACGTTGCTTCAACGAGAGATCTATGTCCTAAGTCACCCACCAGGGATGAAAGTTCCTGGATTATTACATCTGGTGCCAGAAACAAGGACGGTACGGGGAAAACATTTCAAATGAGTGGTGAATACCCGATGACAGTGGACATATTCTACGAAAAGATGCGAGCGTTCCTAAAGGCAGAAAGGATGGAACATCAGGAAGGACATTAATTTTAGTCTACAGTGGATAACATTATTCAGCCATACTCAGTGGGACAAGCTGTAAATTCTCAGAGGATATACCTTTGGAGGATAACAGTGACGATGAAGATTATGATGATGACCGACCTTGCGATAGTACCATGGACCAAGATTGGGTAGATGGCGAGAGATTGCGGAAGCGCCTTCCCAACAGGAACAGATTCCGATCCGAGATAATAATGTCGGATTGAAATCGCCAGCTTCTTCCACGGAATTAGCACTAAGTATGGATGGATCCATCGATAGTTATGGAAATCAATCACCCTGGGATCCTGATGATTGGGATGGTAATTATGCCGATCTCCTACACAGATTAAATGGACCTACTATTCACCATGGTTTGAAGTGTGAGATTACTCAGATAATAATGTCGAAAGATCCCCGGATGGCCGAATTGTCGCACTTTTTATCGGATACAGTAATGAAGCTATCATTACCGGAACAAGAGCGTTTGCTTCAAGCTGACTTATCCGACCAGGATACCTGCACGAAATTGCAACAGGAGTATCAAATTTCAAAACTGATATTTCAACAATGGTATGAGCGCGTGTGGTGAAACCATAACTCGGAACAAGAACAATTAAGGATTTCAGATAGCGCAGCATCCGATTCTGAGTATAAGGAATCTGATCATCCAGACAGTTCGCAGGATACAAATAAATCCGTTACACGTGACAGCCCAATGTCGAAACGTATTTGTCGTAGAGATAACATTGGGGAGGAGGCGGTATCAATGGAGATTGTACCGGTACAAAGGGAATTATTTGATGAAATGATGAAATGTGATTCAGAACTAAATATTATGACTATGACTATGGAAGAGTTTAAGATGGCGTGGAATCAATTATTGTTACATTGGGAGGAACAAACAGGGATTCCATTCCCTGTACTCAGTTCAACAAAGACGCTCTGGATGAAAACAGCACAGTTGGAAGCTAATAGATTACTTCACTTACTGAAAGCGGTACAAGGATCTTACTACATCTTAGATAGTGTTCATGGATGAGTGTTTGTAGAACTCACTAAAACTGGGCGGGAACAATGTTGGATTGCCGTAGTGGAGGCCGGAAAAAGGGAATGCCTGCTAGATATCTCAGGAGAGTTGTTTTCCGGAATGGGAACAACGATTCAACGTGATGAAAAGTTCAGCACAAAAAATTGCGATTATGAACAGTTCGCAGGAATGGGCGTGGCTCAGGAAGATTCAATTCGGGGGAAATGCAGTGTTTAAGTTATTGGCTCCCCGACAAGTGCCGATTCTAGCGAACATGCTTCTCAGCGCGCATCTTTTCGTGGAGCAGATTGCCGCTCTATTAGGAGAAAATTATCAGTCAGCTGATACAATTTTGTGTCTATTACAGCGACATCTTCACCTAGTGGATACGAATACAGATTATGCGGCACAGATGAGTGAGATAACAAATGGAGTGACAGGGGCTTGGAAGGGTATGTGCACATTCATGCACTCAGATGGTATCATTCAATTAGTGGGGAACAACGAAGTTAAAGCAATTGAACCAGACCAAGGTGGTCAAAGTCGGTCCTAAGGGCACCGCAGTAGGGCAGACATCACTTTCGACATACTATAACATGAAAACATTAGATATTTTCACGACAGATCGACTAATGAGAGATTTAGAATTTAAGCCGTTATCGGGCTCGGAATCATCCAAGTCAAACAAGTTGACAACCGTTTTTCTGAGCCAAAATGTCAGGGGATTTGCAAAAAAAGACATGGATGCTTGGTTTAATGCGTGGAGATGGGGTAATTCAAATTATGTGGCACACATCATTCTGCTTCAAGAAACACACATAGCGTCTTTAGCAGAACGGGATGAAGTGTCACGAAAATGGGCGTCTCTCTGGGGAAATCAGGGCCAGAAAAGACACTTTCCTACTGGAGCGTGCATACCACTAAACAAGGGGGTGTCGCAATCTTGGTAACCCCGGCTGTAGCGGATCAAGTTGTTCCGTGGAAACAAACGCTATTGACAAATAGATTTCTAGTGGTCAAGTGGAATGATGCTGTATTGATTAATGTTTACGGTCCGTCCAGTGATTTTAAAAGTCGAGAACTATTTTATGGAGCTTTACGGACGATTTTTAACGAAAACCTAAAAATTGTTTTCTGGGGGAGAGATTTTAATTGTGTCGATTCTCCGGCTCTAGATCGACTTGGTGGCACGCGTACAATGCGTCCAGAGAGCAAGGCTTTGGCGAGACTATTAAAGGAGTGGAGATTATGGGATGCTCGGATTTTAATGATGCTTGTCACAGACGAGATTACCATTGACCCATCGGACCATTATACATATTAGCAAGGGAACCAAGCTAGTCCGATCGATCGCTTTATGTCTCGGACAACTGGGAAAAATGGGTAGTCTGGGTGGAGGTCGAAGCACCACCAGTTTTTTCAGACCATAACCAGGTGTATTTATGTTTAAAAGATCCGAGTGTGCCACAGAATCATTTGACGTATAGGCGCATGCCCTATCGGTTTTATGGATCCAATCACGATCAAATACATTCACTGTTACGGGATCGTATTACAAGATACAACAGCCAAAACAATGATGAACCCAGTTGGGATACTAGAGTAAATATGTATCGTGACATAATTTTTCACGTTCGGAAGAAAGTGGCTAGACGTAGGAAACGACGCCTGCATCATCTTCAAAGAATGGTTCGAGACAACGACATCCAGGCAACATTTAGTATCAGCCTTATCTGGAGTCTTACATAAAGAACGGTCGTTTCGACGGGGTTTTCGGCTACATAGATCCTCTTCTGATGTACGATGGTTGTTCAAACGGGCCTCCGTATGGAAAATTGACCAAACGGTCACCAAAATTGATGCGATTTCGGGCCCTCCATTCCCAGCCTGCTTATCCATACCGGATAAATTCTCAGCCACCTGGCGCCCTATCATGGGATGTAGCCACCGTACAGAACCAAGTGATAATTTACGAGACAGAATGGCACACTTTATGACGGTACTTGGTCATCGCAAGGTAACCACAGTTCAAAATTTAGCCCTTCTCGCGCAAATACAGGAGGAAGATGTACAATGGGCAATAAAATATCTGGATCGACGAAAGGAAGCTGGTCAGGACGGTTTAGGAAATGATTTTTATAAAGATTTTGGGGACGTGTTAGTGGAACCCTTTTTGACGAGGCTGTTTAATTCTTTACTGGAGGGAGGTCAACCACCTCGATCCTTTTTAAAGGCAGTGGTGATTCCATTAAGTAAGAAGGGCGACTCAAATAATACCCTTGATTACCGCCCAATTTCGTTATTGACAACCGGAAACAAGTTGTTCGCAAAAATATTAGCAAGACGGTTACAGGCTTTCCTAGGACAATTAATTGGTGACACTCACGAGGGGGTTGTCTCCGGTCGTCGCATGGATAAGGCAGTCATTATGATGAAAGCAACATTTGAAACATATAGAAGAAAACAGAACGAATCTGCAGCCAAGAGTGCCGGGATTTTATTTTTGGACTTCAGTAAAGCTTATGACACTGTTGATCGAAAATATTTACTGCACATCTTACATGTCTTTGGTTTCTCAGTTCAGTTCGTGTATTTAATGGATCAAATACATGCTGGAACTACGGCAGAATTTTTGGTTAACAATCAAGTTTCGGATCCGCTCCAAGTTAAATCAGGGATTCAACAGGGGTGTCCCCTGCCGCCCCTGTTGTTCATCTTCGCGGTCGAACCACTGGCGTCAGCCTTGCTTCAAGAGGAAAGGATTGAGGGGATTCGACCTTTACATCACGATAGTTCCATCCAGCATCGTTTCTCTGCGTTCGTCGACGATTCCACGATATTTGTCCAACATGCAGAACAGGTACCTATAGCCCTGGAAGTAGTTCGTCGTTTCGGAGATCTTTCTGGTCTACAGGTACAGCCGGCTAAAAGTAAATTTGTCTTCCTAAATACGAAATTTGTACCTGAAAAATGGTACAAGATACCGGTTTTACCGGAAGGAGAAACAATTCGATATCTTGGTTATTTCTTTGGGTGGACTACTTTACCAACTGTTAACTGGGCACTACGGATCAGAAATGTACAGAGGAGGTTGGCAACGGCAACTGAATGCGCAACTGCTTTTATGGAACGGGTCCAATTGTTTTATGAGATTGCAATACCATCCATTCTATTCACAGCGCGAATGTTTGAACCCACAGGCGAGGTGATGCGAGAGCTGGTAAACATTCAGAAGGCATTTTTATGGCGTAATAGCACTACGAGTGAAGGCGGGAGACATAAGATATCGCCCACGTTACTCTTAACACCATATGCGGCAGGGGGAGTGGGACTGATATCTATCCCAGTGGCTATTAAGATTCAACGTCTAAAGCTAGCCTGTCAGTGGCCCATTGCGGCGAGAGATAGCTATCAGCAGGCGTGGTTGGATCTGGCAGGAATAGGAGCTGATATTCATTCGGGCCAATTACTAACACCCGTGAAAGGTTATAAAGTTTGTAAAGCAGGCACAATCGTGGAGCCAGGTGCGATACTGACAGTAGCGAGAGAAGTGAAGGAATGGCTTGGGCCAAAAACGGGCGAGTTTGAGAAATTATAAGGTTAAACTCGGGAGGAATTACCGCGGGTAATCATTTCAATGGAATTGAGACTAGGGATGAAAGGGTTCGCTTTAAAACCAAAGGATGAGTTTACGATCCATGTCGACATTGACACTTGCCAATATCATGATATACTTCCCACACCAACTATTTGCTTTTGGGGGACATATGGTTGGGAGTCAAACCCTTTGATACGGGAGGAGAAGGCACCGACGTTATCTGCCAAGAAATATTATCGTATTCCAACGGTATCCATCCGTGATTTGAGAATACTACGACTAACGAAGAATACTTTTATGTGGCAGGTGCAAGGAGTCGATGGGAATTCCCATACTTGCGCAAAAATAGGTCGCTGGTTATGCTCAATTATTGTCGCGTCCCCTATACTGGAGATATGTCAGTATTTGGGAGAACGGCCTCCGACGTTTCTGTAGAGGACCAAAATGTTTGGAGATGCTTACGTTAAATGTTGTAGCACCAGGCAGAGTGAGAGGACACGGTCGGAGTACAGAAGCCACTGTGCTCTTAGAGCAGAAAGCAGATGGGATTATATGGGAAATTGTGTCCAGTGACCTGGAGATTAATGATGAGAACGAACAGATTGTGGGAAAGTTAGTCGTTTTTCATCCGCACCCAGATATCCATCTTATCGGCTGGATAATGGAGGACAACATACCAATAAGGAGGATATGGTCGAATTTCCGTCGTTCATTTCGGAAGCTGTACTTTCCTGGGGTGGCGCCACAACTGAAACCTATTTTAGCGAAATGGAAGAATCGAGGCAGTTCGAGTCGCTGGTGGAATGATATCCAAGATGTTGACCCCAATCAGGTATGGGAGCATAATAACTTGTTGACCAACTATCAAGTTTGGGTGCAATATCGAGTAATTACTATGCAATTGAACACCTTCTACGCCCGAAGCCAACCAGATAGGCGATGCGCCTTAGATACAGGTTGCACGAGTCTCCGCACAGACATATGTCATATCCTGTGGGAGTGCCCGCGAGCTCAAGAATTATGGAGACGATTATTGCAAAACGGGCGTGTAAAAAGACAATCACTGATTCACGCTTGGATTATTTTCAAACTGCAATAGTGACTAGGTGCGCCCCACCGGTAGGTCTTGGGATGAAGAAGGCGATGATAAGGCAGTACGGATGGTATGATGAAACTTATACCGAAGTTTTTCAACGGCTATGGAAGGGTATTTGTGGAATTGGGATGGCGTGGCTATGGCAATTGCACAATCAAACCATTCTCCAAGGGATAGTATAAGAGGCGTATGAACATCTGGAATTTGTATGGAATCAAGTCCGAGCTCAAGTTGAAGCAGTAGCTGAATACGAATCCAAGGTTTATGCGTTGCGAGAAGAGGGGATCCGACTGAAAATCAGTTCACAGTGCATTTTCACCCATTCACCAGCACCGGACCCGGACTATAGTAACACCTCCCATGATCACAGTTACCTGTCCAGAGCAGTTAATTTATCCGTCAAGCCTGAGCCTAGACTGCATTCTAGATTAGACATGTTTATAGTAGCTAATAGTTAAGAGTAATTAGACTACATTATACTACTTAATACTGTATTATACACTGTGTCGAACCTCAAATTGTATAGTACGGATCTATAGTTCTAAGTTACAGTAGCGTAATTCAGCTTTTTGGTCACCATTTTCGCACTTTTAGGTTTAACGCATCGAGACAGGTACATAAACGACAACTTGAATCGACAAATATGCTATTGATCATAATTGAGTCACTTCTGACCAATAGGAGCGTACGTCCCGAAATGTTCCTATTGAGGATAATCTATTGAGGATAATTGAGTCATGAGCCCAAAATGAAGTAAAATGTGCGCATAACATCCTTTTGGCGTTGACGTTGCAGACAGTCCAGGGGTGGGTGGACAGCGTCAGCCTAGAATGTCACTCGGTGCTCCTGCGGGAGCAAAAAGGTGGGGAAAGTGATAATGACGGTCATGTGATTCAAGACAGAACTATCACTGATTCTAACCGCCTGAAATCACGTCTAGACAACACATCGCTCATTGAGAAGCTTAACCATGACATCTTATCCACTGTCCAAGCGGTCCAATTGGGCTGCTCGTGGGTGGGTGATTTTGAAGTCACCCCCAGGAGGAGAGCGACAACAGACTCACCAGGACTACCAGGCCGACGAGCTGCTAAAAAACGGTAGTTTTGAAAGACATTCCAGGAGCACATCTCCTAGCAGTCAAGGGAACAGCGTTTTTAGCAACTTATGGTTAAAACCGGTATCTAGCCTTAAGTCTGGAATTAGGGGATGTATAGGTCTTCCGTCGTGACGTTATTCATTGTGGAATGAAGTATGAAGATGAGAATATCCGTCTTCATTGCTTTTTATATAGTCCTTTTGTCGAGTACAAGGACGGGTTGACGTAGCTTGTGAACTCGTGGAGTATACCTGCTTCAACTGCTTCAAAGAATTCACAGATTATCGAGAGAATAAAAGCATAGCAAAGCAAGTGTCAACTATTTCAGTGTCAAAAATGCAACTTCAAGAAGATATAAAAGACGGTGGACTCGTTGAAACATCATCGCCGTGTGTATCATTCGTACTGCAAATATACCCAAATTTCACTTTTAGGAAGTAACCACCCAAAAAATCTTTTTGGTAGTTTTTCGCTAAATGATGTTCTCGCGCATTCTTGTTCGCACAGAATTGTACTATATTGCGTAGTAACCCTAGTGTGCCCTTTGTACGCGTACTCAAACTCATCACACGATGCATACTTCTCAAATATGGTGGCTAGGACCGCACGCTTGAAATACTTTCTTCGGTAAACTCTGATCATATCCTCGTGAGCTTACGCAGCGGTGGAATAGTCCTTTAGACCTCGTCGTCAACTTCGTTTAGTAGGCGCACGTGTAGCTTCGTCTCGCCCTTGACGGTCAGAATGTAGTTACGCAAGTTGACCACCCCTTGGCCTTTTAAATCTTGCTGTTGGTCTTAATCTTTCATAATCTGATTCTGCATGCATAATTATTGCGCTGAGGCTTCGGTAGCCCCAGGACTAGACACATACATATATGAGCTTTGATCTTCTATTGAGACTCAATTAAGCTGCGCCATACCTTACTGCAGCCCGCGACGTCTTCCGGTTGGTTTACATCTCCAAATCTTCTTCCTGGAACCCACACATCATCGGGATATTATACTAGTAATATTCCATACTCATAACATACAGTCGATATACCTGATCAAGTGCTAAATAGTTCAATAGCCTTTCACGTCGCTTAATCTTTTGCGCTGTCCTATACAAAAAATAGCGTCAACTACATCTTATTTCATTCTCATTAATCTGTCATCCGTACACGGAACCAGCTGAGCGCTTAAGCTGCGCAAAGTTGCGATTGGGCGATAAACGCGTTTGATTACCGCTTTTGCAGATGTTTCCTTTGGTTCCTCTGCTTCCATTCCTTGAAGAAGAACGGAGTTCCATCCACTCATTGGCTCATTGGGAGTACGTGACACCAATTTCTAATTTCTGACAATCTGAGCGCGGATATGTTAAGTGTTGCAAACATGTTGAGTCTTGATGTCCTGCTCGTTCAATAACTTCATCTACTCATTTTCGACCAATGATCATTTTTTGTGTCGGTCATCCAATCCGAGCGGTCAAAGGTGTCAGGATTTTGTCAGTTTCCAGGTATATGTGCTAACATACACCTACACCAGTCCTGGCATACAAAAAACTGGCTTTGGTAATGCAACAAATTGATCACCCACCCAGTCGCATACAAAAAAAAGACAAAAAATCGGCAGAATGATGGTAATTTTATTGTTGTTGTTCGATCGCAGTTTATTTAGTTTCTTAACCATTAGCTACAAAAAATTTCCTAAGGGCGAATTCTAAACCTATCTCTAATCGACTAACTTTCTGATGTCTGGAGTGTGACTTTGGGCGTTGATCATGTGATCGGTCGTGTAATCCTACTTACAAACATTTGAGACAAACGTAGTTTTATTCTACGCAACCTTGTATCTGGTTTGCCTTTTTCGTGGTAAGCCACCGCTAAAATCTGTGCTATGGTTTTGACCATGTCACTTGTATATGTTCCTGCGCTGACCTGTTTACTCATTTGTGCACCTTGCCGTTCTGTAGAAGCCACAAACACGTAAGTCTAATAGAGAAGAAAACCCACCACAGTCTGTCCAGTTCAAGAGACTGCATGCTTCTGCTTGATTTTCACATCTAGACCTTAGTCTCTTCATCATTTTCTCCGATATTGGTGGAGCTAATTTGGCGGCGAAATGACGTTGGAACTGATTGATCCTATCACTCACCCTCCAGCCATTCCAACAGCTAACTAGCCATAGCCAAAACCTTTTGGCTCGACTGCACCCCCACACTAGATGTGTGGCCCTTTTCCCTGGTGAAAAACAATGAGTATACACTGCACACCCTCCTTGTGTTGTATATCCATCGTAATAGATATTAAGTTGAGCCCGATAGACACACCATATTTCATGATGCGATAACAGATTATGGTGACTCCACACCTCCACAGGCGATTAATCCTGAATGAAACCATTCCACTCAGCATCTCCACGCTTTTGTTTCCAATTTCGTTGAATCCGCGGCAATATTCCAGTCAACGATTGGTAGTAAACTCCTCGAAAAGTCATGCAAATCCACTGATTAATTGACTCAAATTATATCCCTTCGTTGACTGTCCATGGAAAGTTGTGTATACTCGGGTGTGCGGCAAACACCAGTCCCCGTGTTTCCGCATCATCCTCAGAGAGGACATCTGTCGCCCTCTCGAGAGTATTCTTTGGTTCCGATGTTATGCAATCCCAGTAAATACCGTCTTCACGTTGATGTAAATACCATTTATGTCCTAATCTTCTGCAAAAACCGACCGCTCTTTTAGGGTTGCTTCTTACCATCTATCCGGAGTTCGAAACAGCCTGAGTTGCCCAGCCGTGCCAATGTCTGCTCCAATCGGAACTCTCGGTGAACATAGGATAATGGCTAGTAGCCACCTGTCAACTTTAGCTCGTGAATGTCCACGTAATCCTTTGATCATGATCTTCCAGTGGAATGTGTTCTTCGATGCCCGCGTAATTTTGATGTCCCTAATGTTAAGCCTCGGCAATCGATCATATTTAAGCGGTGATAAACACAGTGCCAACCCTTCGGTTATCCATGGGTTAGTTAGTAAACCAATGAAACGTATCCCAAAACGGTGTGAGATACTCCGGACTAAGTGTGTGCCAGTTGATCTGATCTATGTCTGTATATACCTCAGTGTAGCCTCCCGGTTGGACTGCAGTCGCTGGGTTGATAGATTGTGTCCCACACTGTTGCCGAAGCTGCCCGAAATATGTCGCAACGTACGTGTCTACCCCAGAATCTGTTCCTCCGTAGTAGGTTCAAAAGACTTCGCTAGATGTTGATTCACTCGTGAGACATGCTGACCGCCGCTCTTTCTTGTCCTTAGTCTGCTTGCACTACAAGGAAAAATCCATAAGTTAGTGGCATTTGGCTAAAATAAGTGACTCCAATTTCGCAAGGCTTGCGTGTATCTATCGCTAGGTTCCAAAAGCCACATTGTTGCTTCCTTTACCGCGAATTATGGTAATTTTAGTAGTGAGCTTAATGCTTTACTTCCACGCAACGTCGTGGCATGGAATGTACCAAGGTGAGAAGCGTGTCAAGCGGAAAAGCGCTCCATGGCTCTGCAGTGCCGACTTCAGTTCGGACAGGCTGTGTTGGATATCCAGATACCGGATAACGACCAAGTTGCTGGAAGGTTACAAACCCTAAAAAGAAAGACACCCAAACGTCTACGGCAAGGTCGTCAGCGAGGTGCGACGCAGGGCGTCAACCGCAGGGCGGTTACAAACCTAAAAATAAAAGGCACCCAAAACGCAGGGCGGTTACGAAAGTGAAAGCAACTTAAACCTCAACCTATATTAGGAATTTGTAGATGCATATATATATTTATGTTTAACTAAAAAAATAGGGCGTGCAAGGTGAGGTGCCAGTGGCAATCTCAAAGAGGAAGCGCAGGGCGCTACTGTGTTAAGTAGAGTGCAGGGCACCTACTACTACCTCACCTTGAGTCCCCGGGGCCATTCAGACATCGACCGTAACGGGGTTTATACCTTCTTCTGTCACACAGAATAAAGTGATAGTAGTAACAGGTAACTCTGTAATTCTACTACTACTACTACTACTACTACTACTACTATTAATATTACTAATACTATTACTAATACTAGTATAATTCTTAGGACTATTAAGTACTACGACACAAAAGTCATTAAATTGAAATGGCTACGATTAGTGACGAAACCCTACAGGTCATGAGCCCAACAATCGAAGAAGCTAATTGGTCGGAACCACGGGTCAGATTTGAACCTGGAAAATGACCCAGGAAAAAGAAAAAATAACTGGATCCACCCCATTCGACATTATCGCATTTTGAAAACTAAAAGAAAGTGGATCTCAAAAAGGAACAACGGGCGTTTCCACATCATACGCCAAATGTCAAGCTACACATCACCAACTAGAAGAAGAAGATAGCATGGTACTAGTCGAGACATTCGTGTACCGGAGTTGACGGGTGCCGACGATTGCGCGATATGGAAGTTAAAGATAAGGGCGAAGTCCGCGGCGCAAGGAATGCTGGCGCTGGTAGAAGGTCGCGACAGGTTTGAAGATGCACGAAACAATAATGCTGAGCGATGCTGGGACATTAGGAATAAGAAGGCGCATTTGTTTCTCATGGATTCCCTAAGCGCAAACCTTGCGCTAAGTCTAAACAGCGCTAT
Source organism: Sclerospora graminicola (assembly GCA_001887855.2). NCBI lineage: Eukaryota > Oomycota > Peronosporomycetes > Peronosporales > Peronosporaceae > Sclerospora > Sclerospora graminicola. The sequence goes on along the minus strand of MIQA02003303.1, from coordinate 3,099 downwards.
CGACACTAGACAAGTGCATCTGCTATATAATTCTATATTACCTGAAGTCAATGGGATGCCACCGCGTAACAAGCTCGACGTACTGCAAGGGATGTTAAGTACGGAAGTGTAAAGAGATCAACGCGTGGAAGACTACATCAACGACTTGGTGAAGCTTGCCGTAGAATTAGAGAAAGCTGGTGGCCCAGTATTGGATGAAAGTTCGGCGAGATACTACTGACAAGAGCAGCGAGTGTATATCCTCAACTGGGTAACGAGAATTCAAGGATGAGGGCGCTGAATCTTGGCGCAGAATTAACGCTGGCTCTAGTAAGAAACCGATTATTCCAAGCAGAAAGGACGTATGACTACACTGGTCAACGACGTGATGGAGCGCCCCGGGTCGCACTTCAAGTGAATAATGTCGAGGCACACAGGGTGAGCCTAGCATTAGAAGCACAAACACCAACAGAAACATTGATGAGCCCATAAGGCGTAGCCATTGTCGCGTATGTAATGAGCGCGGACACTTGGCACGCGACTGAACTAACGGAAGACGTTTGGAAGCGCAAGGACAAAGAGGGCGCTTACGTTGTAGAAGCCGAACAATAAGGCGAAGCCGTAGAAAAATCACAGAAGTGGTCGTGGCAGCGGCCGTCCACGATATGAAGGCCGTGGCAACAAGGATGTGGCAATAGCTGTCCAATACAAGAAGGACGCGATAACAGTCAATCACACTATGGAGGACAACAAGACTTTGTTCTCATGGTGACAACCGATGCTGAAGAAACATCGAAAGTTATTGAGTGGAAAAAAGACCGTGGAAGCTAAGTGCATTTATGTGGTGTACGTGATTGCTTTGCACCTTCAAGAGGTTGAAGAAAGGCAGCTAGTGATGATGAACGGCTCTCATGTCACCGTAAAGGAGAAATGCAGCGTGGTGATCATGAAGCAAGACGGGAACACATCGAAACGATGTATTCTGCAAAACGTACGGTATGTGCTACGGACACGAGTCAATTTGATATCGCTGGACCTAACCCAAGAGCGATACGCAGGTTACTGGCTAGCCGCTATGCGAAAAGAGATGGCATCACTGAATAAACATGGCGTGTGAGTACTAGTGCAACGCAGGGCAAAACGCCCAGAACAGTATGTAATCACAAATCGATGAGTGTATGCTATCAAAAAAGACGAGCATGGATACGTCAAACGTTTTAAGGCACCGCTAGTGGTGCATGGATTCAAACAAGTGTATGGCATAAATTATTACGAGACATATGCACCTGTGATCAGATTTGACACCATACGAGCGGCATTATACTTCGCACTACAAGCAGTAATACAATATGATGTAAAGACAACTTTCTTACATTGCGATTTGAGTGAAGAAATTTCTCATGGACTAGCCAACTGGCTTTGAAGTAAACAAACAGGACTATGTGTGCAAGTTAGACAAGGCTCTCTATGGATGGAAGCAAGCTCCAAACGTATGGAATCGCAGGCAATATTCAGCTTCCATATTGCTCGGTGCATTGATTCCTTGCTAGCGTGATCCATAGCCGACGACAGCTCCATCAATCATCGTTATAATCCACTGATGCTTCTTCGATCTTCCTTATCGTTCGCATAGTCTCCATCGTGTAAATAGCTAACTCAGCTGCGTCTATAGGTCCTTGGCGTATAACCATCAGAAAACCAACGTCCTTGGTTCCTTGTAGATATCTGAGAACTCGTTTCGCTTGTGCATAGTGTTCTGCCGTATGGTTGCTCAAATATTACCCCAACCTTCTTACAGCATGCGCAATATCAGACCGTAAGCCCGATACCAAATACTGCAGTGCTCCAACCGCCTCTCGATATGGCTGGTCACGAGTATCTTCATTGTTTTGACTGTATACGTCGCCGCTTCTGGTGTTGGCGCTGGGTTACACGCCGCCAGATGAAAGCTCTTCAGTATTTCCACGACGTATGCTTCTTGACTGAAGAATATAGTCTTGGCATGTCCGTCTATCGTCACCTCGACACACACTAGATGCTTGACTGGTCGAAGCTCTACCAGCTCGAACACTTCCTTGAGTTGCATCCTTACTTGTTCACAATTAGCTTAATGTCCCATGAGCAATAGATCATCCACGTATACCGTGAGTAGCATATTTTTTCCCGTCTTGGAATCGGGCGTAAAGGACCCACTCTTGCTCAACTCAGGCAAAACCTAGACGTTGTAGTCGATCATGTATATGCGATGCATGAAGGCGTAAGGGACTTGCAGTGGGTACACAAGCTATGCAAGGAGTTAAAGATCAAGACGCAAGCACCGAAGAAGTATTGCGACATTATGGCAGCCATCTATCTTACATAGCAGCCTGGTAAACATCATCACGTAAAGCACATTGAAAATAAGTACCATTACATGAGGACATTGGTGCAGAAAAAAAGGATAAAACTGAACATGTGCCGGCAAACAATCAAGTGGCGGACGTAATGACCAAGGCACTAGAACGTGTACAGTTCACGCGTTTTCGAACGATGCTAGACGTTGTTCAACGCAGGGCGAAGGTAGACGAACTGTTTCATGGCCGTCATTGGAAACGTATAATGGAAGAGCAACTAAAGTCTTACGTGCAGGGCGCGTTCAAGTGACGGATAATGACAGGAGCCCAGGTAGCGTTCTCTGGGTAAGCCTCAGAGCTGTTAATGATAAATCTTACGATAGGTGATCAATTCCACCAGACAGTAGGTCGAGGGGAGTGTTGAATATCCGGATACTGAATAACGACCCAGTTGCTGGAAGGTTACAAAACCTAAAAGGAAAGACATCCAAGACGCAGGGCGTCTATGGAAGGTCTGTCGGGGAGGTGCGGCGCAGGGCGTCAACCGCAGGGCGGTTACAAACCTAAAAGGAAAGACACCCAAGACGCAGGGATTCTACGACGGGTCTGTCAGGGAGGTGCGACGCAGGGCGGTTACAAATCTAAGAAGGAAAGTCACCAAAGACACAGGGCGTCTACCGCAGGGCGGTTACGAAGTTGAAGGCAACTTAAACTTTTATTAGGAATTTGTATATATTCATCTTTAACTAATAAAACTAAGGCGTGCAAGGTGCCGTTCATCAGCAAT
>MIQA02003302.1:0-16358 GCA_001887855.2 Sclerospora graminicola | reverse complement strand
AAAAACATTTAATGAGAATTGTGACAGGTATCTTTCTATTTCGTTTTTTGAGTATCAACCTCATCTACATTAAAGTTACCATCTAAGCGCTGTTTTCGACCATTCAAGTCTAAAGATGATCTTCATCTCTATACTACATTGACGCACCGTCAAAAGCGCCATAAACTGCTGCGTCAAAAATCCCGCCAATCATCAGTTGCGATTTGTTTATGGCGAATGATGATTGACCAAAACTCGTTTTAAACTGTAGTATGTACCTGGTGTGTTCCAGTAGGTACGAATCATATCGTCTTAAATACGATCCTTCCCTTTGTATTTCTATACATAAATCAAAGTATGCAGACGGTAAAATGCGAAATGATAGAATGTCGGCGTTTCTTAGCGGCATGGAGTCGATTTCAGACCGACACGAAGCACCATTTCGAAGATTACATCCTCTCACATGTCTGTAAATTTCTTTTGCTCTCTCGTCTCTTCTTGTGTCTAAATTCCCCTTTTCTTGTCGTTATAGTACCAACAGTTGGCTCTGCACTACCAAGAGCTCATGCAGGAGAATGCCGAGCTCAAAACTCTGGAATCTGATCTTTCTTCTGTTTTAAGTGCTATCAATGGACTTCGAAAAGAGAAAACGAGTATTGCAACATCACAACGAATCCCTCGTGCTTCAGAGCTAGTGAAGCTGCGAAAAAAGCAACTTCCTCCCATGACAAGTCGCCCGAATGTTGAAATTACTGGAAAAATAGCGGAAGAAACGCAGTCTGTAGCGGGAATTGCGGGAATAAAGGCAAATGAAAACGAGTCTCCTTCAATGCCTGACTTGTGCTCGGATTTTACGAAAGAAGACTTTCAATCAATGTTGGAGACTGTTGCGCCACAAGAAGAATGTTTGTCGGCCAAAGCGATTCGAAAACGACTTGGCCTTGTGGATCGAATGGCAGCACAAGCAAGTACTGCAGTTGAAAAAGTGGCTCAAGAAGAGCAGGAGCTTCTTCAAGCAGAAATGATGTCGCTAGCAAAACAGCTCAAGGAACGAACGCAAACGATCAATCAGTCGTTAGTAGAGGATGTCAAGATCCTCGACGCGGTGGGTCAAAGTGCAGAGTCGAATACAGTGCTACTGGATCGTGAGAATGCCAAGCTGAAACAGCAAGTGGCCTCGAGTATTGGTCTGTGGACATCGCTGTGGCTTGTCGCGATGCTCGTGATTGTCTTCATTGTCACGTATTTCTACATGAAATTGTTTTCTCGACGATGGTAATGTGCCATATCGTAGCTTGCATGAAAAGATATTGGTTAGCATGACACTATAATACACTTTTTTTTCTCCATTCTTAGCTTTCATAATGAACTAGCGGCGTGTAGGCTGCATCATACCAATCACGGGTGGTAAGCAACCCTCGCCATCCTCGCAACGGTCTCTCGCTTGCGTATTGGGCGATGCAACGGAAGGCTACTTTCTTTTCAAAGTATTTAATTACCACGCCACCAGCGGCGACCAAAAGAATCTCATTGTGAATATACGCGAGGAATACAAAACCACAAGCAAATGCCACAAGTTGGTTTAGTATCGAGCTCGCATTCCACAAGGCGAACAACTTGCCACAAAAGATGCTCTTATTGAGAACGAAAACTAATCCAAGGAGCGGCGAACCGACAATCGCTCCCGGAACAAGACCCAGAACTGACCATAGCGCTGTCTGTAAGGAAACAAAAAACAAAGGAAGAAGTACGTTAGATCATTTTATCTGGACCCAACGGGTTAAGACGTTACGTACCCGGGAGCAACCTCCATCCTGAGCAGTAGGGTCACGGATTTGAACACAATAATACTCGACTATAATCCAAAAGGCAACACCAATGTCAGCAAGTAAAAGGAGCACCATCGTCACGGGAAGCAGCCAACGAATTGGCAGTTCAAGACGTGGCAAGTTGCGCAGTCTGAAGAGAGGATACACAGGTTGCCAAAGAGCTGTCAGCCACCACTTTGCACTGTCATTTGTACCCAAAAACGCCAGCAGCGCTCGGATAGAGCTTCTGTTTTGGGGTTTCTTGGGTGAGAGGAAACTCTCGCTATCACCACAAGACTCATTGGCGTCATTTTGTGATGGACGCTCAGGCTGGACAAACAAAGCCTCCATTCGAATCTGAGAGTACCGAAAATCAGCAGACCGAGGGTCGGCGTCAGCAGTTACTCGCTCAGTATCGTCGGATACCAGATGAGGAAAATCCGCACCATCTTGACTCTCGTTTGCTATAGGAGAAGACTCTTTTGAGGCATTCAATCGGAAAATTCGAAATGCCAACTTGAAGGGCGCTTGTGGGTAAGAAGCAAAAGTCGTATCGACATTTTCGAGCGAGAAGGGCTCGAAACAGCTTTCGTTCGAATCAGCAGCGATTGTTTCCCCGATAGAAAAGGTCCCGACCATCACAGCAAATCCATCTTTTACATGGATTTCGTTGAACGCTACGACGCACGAGATAACGTCACGAGCCACTTCAGCAGCTTCACGTACACGACGCAAGGCCGACGATGGTTGTGGTAACACGCGCAATTTTTGATTAATGGTTGCCACAAAGTCGATCCAAAAGTGGTGTTCTAACAGTTGCAAACGCGATGGTATGGCGCGCACGATAATGTCGTTCGAATCGAGATGGTATGCCTAAAGAACGAGCCACTGCCACTGACTACTAGGATCGTATTCTCGAGATTGGTAGTGTGTATCGCATTCAAGTTCAATGATGACGATGAACCCGACTGTGAAATGAGCACATCGATGTAAACGAGAGAAAAATCGGGGCTAAAGCCAACTTTCAGTTGTGTGCCATGGACTCGAAAGTTCATATCGCGAAAAAAGCGACCACCGTAATCGCCAATGTACTTGGCAAGTTTAACAACACGATACAACTGACAGCGTCGCATGAAAAGGGTACTAAGTGGGGGTATCGTGACAAGCAAAATGCGATACAACCAGGTCTCCCAGCTCGCTGAATTCCACTTCACCAGCTTGTTGCACGTTGACGCGAAACGCGCGTATGTTCCTTCTTCCACGATATCACGCAAGCTCACAGGTAAAAAGTACGGATTGAGGTACCAAGAACTCTTCAAATGGTTATCTCCAGCGAAATAAAGACGAGCAACGTGGGAATTGAGGTCCTGGTCAGTTAGCCGCGGTGTTAGCGTTCGTGTTAGCGTTTTTAGCGACAACTCATCACGCAATCTTTGAGCTTTATACTGGGCATAACGGTGCAACTCGGAATTAGAGCTTCGATGTGAAATAAATCCCCACACGCCAAAGATCAGGCCAGTGACACCAAAGAGAAAAAGGACAAAACCGAGCGGGCCACCGATGGGCTTTACTAATCGCTCAAAAGGTGTTAAGCAGTCCAATCCATTCCGCCCTTTAAAGCAAGCGTAGGAGCAATTGCCGGGCATGTTGAACTTGGAGTGGACAGGTTTGTTCTTGCAATTTGTACAAACAGTTGCACCCGCTTTTGCTGTGGTCTTTCCAATTCCACATATGGTGCAATTGCTACTGCCGAAGGAAGTAGTAATGCTACCTATAGGACAGAACGAGCAAGCGTTGCTGCCGATGAAGCCAGTAAATGATCCCGGTGGGCACAATTCACACTTTGTCAAGCCCACTTTTGCACCGAACGACCCCACAGGACACGGCTGACATTCTGTTTTTCCAAAATCTGCATTGAAATGACCAATTGGACACGCATCGCATTTTTCTGATCCAGTGTGGCTAGCACACGTGCCTGGGTCACATGGTAAACACTTGGAAGAGCGATTTGCGCTATGAGTGCCGTGTGGACATGGCAAACAGAATACACCGCCACGCCCTTGATGACAGTTGGAACCGACCATGACGCCAATGCCTCCATTTTCACCTCTTGCGCTTTTACCGCCGTCAACAGAAATACGACCTCCGTCTTTAAGAAACGCTTCCCCATTTCCGAGACTTGAGTTAGCTGCTGTATCCAAATACGTGATGCGAACTATTCCTCCACCTCCACCACCCCCTGCTTTTCCAATACCGTCAGTGAGCTCTTTAGTAAGCCCACCAGACGTCCAAATCAAGGAGTGGTCCGCCAAATCATCGTTCGCTGACAAAAGTGCAGGTGCTGTTGTTGAGCCTCCTGCTAAATCAATGAGTCCACCACCAATGATCTCTGCAACAAAGAGCGTCACGGCTCCACCCGATCCCCCGCCACCACCCGTCGCGCCATTCCCACCCCGTGCTGAGATAGATGCAGTTTTGGTTACATTGAGCTTCATAGAACCAATGTAGATAATACCGCCTCCACTGCCTCCAATGATTTGATTCGGCGCGTCTCCACTCGCAGCACCACTACCAGGCCATATTGGCCAGCGTTCATCAGAGAAATGTGACATCTCTGAAGCTGAATATTGCATTACAGCGCTCTTCGAAACATCATAGGAAGCACCACCACCAGTACTTCCAGGAAAAACGTTACCACCTCTTCCACCATGGCCTGCACCACCGCTAGCTTCGCCAGAGATTTGGCTCTTACCAGGACCAACCCCAGAGCCACATCCAAGCTGCGAGCTGGAAATCGCACCTCCAATTGTCATATTGTTGCTACAGAGAACTATTGATCCAGCCGAAATGTTTGCCAGCGCAGCAAACTCCGAAGCAAAAACACTGATTGTATATGGCTGATCATTAATATTGAGCTCGCGTAACACTGAGCAGGCAGAAACATTTGCTTGCAGATCGATACCATTGCATTCTACGACTGGTCCACTGTTGACATTATCAATGGCTACGTTTGTAGCCACAACTAGCAGTTTAAGGAATGGGGTGTCGAATGGCATATCGATCGAGGCTGTGCCGTTCGCCTTGATCCGAACTTTTACCTGACCCATTTCGACAAATTTCTGGGCAAAATTTGACATCTTTCTTGCTTTCCACACTTACCAACGGGATGTCGTCTGCACCACCACCGAAGCGATGCTTCCATGATTCACCAAGAGGCACCAGAAAGCCGTCTATCTTTGTTGAAGCATCTGTTTGAATATTTAGTTGTGCTTGAAATTTAATCTCCGAAAATTTGTCAATGCTAAGCCCACCGCGAGCATAAACTTTGAGTTTGTGCACCAGCACCAACGCATTAGAAAATGAAATATCAGCTCCAATAAGTGTTAAATCGAATAGATTGTGTTCCTGCAATGATGATGGTCCCACGTAAGCCTGTCATAGGTGAATCATAATATTACATGTTAGTTAAAGTGCAATATGTTGGACCCGACTATAGACAAGCGATTTTATCCATACTTGGATTGTAATTTGTGATGCCGACAGGCGGACCAGTTGTTCACGGTCCAGGATATTGAGTTCCGAGCCAGAGTCAACCTGTTAAACAAGCAACAAAACGTAAGTTAGCGATTCCAGACGCCCCTTAGCTAAATACCACTGCAACTTTGATTTCTTACAGCTATAGAACTGTTAATGCCTCCAATGCTGTCCTGACAAAAACAAACGTACAATCACAGTTAGAGAATTAAAAAAGGTACATTGTAGTCATCAAAGCCACTTGCACACCTGTAGCTCGATCACCGATGCGCATACTGTCGCTCCCCCGCTGACAAACATTTGCACAAGAGATTCTGGTAAAAATGGGGCCTCCCGGGAAGTTTTCTCGAAAATTGGCGTACACCCATAGATCTGAATTCGCTTAACGGGCCCAGTGTGGACCAAACGACCTCCTTTGACAAGCAAAGTACCAAATACAGTCTTGCTTGGATCAAGACGCCAGCTATTGTCATCATTAGCCTTGAAAGAATGTCGTAATTTTAATATTGTTCCATCGGCTCCCAATTGACACCATTCAATGGCAACATTGCTGTCGGAAATCAGTCCGCCACCATATGCAGTGACGCGAGAGGGTTCGAGTTCCTCTCCGTTCTTAGAATCGAGCACAACTCGCCCACCCCCGCCTCCACCACCTCCACCACTACCGGTAAGTTCACCTCCGCTATAAGTACTAGGCTCGCCACCATTTGCTTGTACTGTTCCATTACCATGAATGCGCTCGGAAGCGACTACAAGAATGCTGCCTCCTGCCCCAGCACTATCATAGCAATCCCAGCACGCATCTCCTCCATTAGCCAATAGCGATCCATTGATCTCCACATTTGTATTTGCTACCACACGAATTCGTCCACCACCACGACTTTTATCATTGCCTCCTCCACTGCCATATCCTCGAAAATTTGCCGAGTTAGCCGATACATCCCCTACCGCCCTATAGAAATCGTTGGGTCGCACATCGTCACATTTCATATTTTCTTCTGTTAAGGAAGCCCCGCCAATTCCTCCATAGCTACCGCCCATTAAGTTCCACGAGTTATAACCAGGTCCGAATTTGAGACCACGGGCACTCACATTCAAAGCCGAGTGTTCATCAAGTAAGACTTGAGCAGCATAAATTTCGACGGCACTGGCTTGTAATTGGCTATTGCGGATGGAAACCGTGGCAAGACTCATGTTCAACTTGAACGTCAGTTCTGCGTGGATGCTCGAAAGAGGTGACAGTTGGGAGCCATCGATCGTCACATTTACGATCTCCAGCAGCTGTAATTTTTCTACAGCAGGTACATCGAGCTCACAGTTCACGTAATATTCATTAAAAGAGCCAATGAAATGGATACTCGAGCACTTGAAGATCTCTTTGATCTTGACGTTGCTGTCAATCCGGAACGTTATAGGGGGATCAACGTGCAGCAATGGGTTTGCAAAACACAAGACACTAGCAGAATATACACAAACGAAGGTCAGTCGAAGCAGCAATACGCTTTTCCTTACTGTCCAGCACGCCAGCAAGTGCGGTTTCCGCATTCTTTTTTACAATGCGGAATGCAAAATGCGGAATTGCAGTCAGAGTGATGGTCTGTTTTCGTGTAAGTACGAATGAACTGCAATCCACAAGTTCCCCTGCCCACACAATACGAAGCTAAGATGAGCGAGAGTCTAGCGCTCAAAGATGCGCCGACGCTGCGGTTCCGGCAGCTCCACCAAGATCTTGTGGCCTTTATGGGACAAAGTATGACAGAAGACGATGCACCCCAATTCATGGCGCAGCTCGTGGCAGCTGCGCCGGATCTACTGCAACCGCTATCCTTGGCGCCACCAAACGCGTCCGAGCGTGCGGCGCTTCAAGCGAATACGGTTAATGTATGTGGTAAACACGTGGACGTGTCATCAGTTATTCAGCAGGAGATCTGCACGCTCAGCGACGAATTTCGTGCGAGCGAGAAAACGTGCTTTGAGTTTTGGCTGCTGGCTAGCGACCAGCAGCAGCGCGAATGGGTGGAACGCGCCGACCAATTGCCACCTAGTACTATCTCCGACTCGGTGAAAAGCGCGGCCCGTTACTTTTTAACGTCCGAGATGGAGTACAAACTGCATTTGCTCAAAGAGCTGCTCCGATTGCGTCTTGAGACTGGATTGGACAAACATCGCGCCGAATTTATTGTGTCTTTTACGAACAAATTGATGACGGAAGATCTGGTCACGAATTTAATCAATGCTTTCGACACTCACTTGGTTCAACTAGCGCAGGTGCACCGGATGGAGCAAAGTGTGAGTTACTGGCGTACGTTGGTGGCTGACTGTTTGGTATACATCGTATCCAGTACGTTAATGCTCGCAGAAGAAGTACGAAAGCTCGCAGACTTGTTAAAGACACTCAGTGGACGGCTCAAGACTGTAGTGGCAAAGGTATCGCCGCATATTGTCAACTTTTCGTCCTTTGCACAGTTGTTTGAAGGTGGATCAGTGGCAGGAACATCACCGGAAGGAGCAGTGCGACAAGTATCTTGTATGTTGCAGACAATCACTGCGCTTCAAGTGGCGCTGTTCGTCGTGTTGCTTCAGAGAGGTAGGAAAATGCATCGTGAAACAGGAGATATGGAGACTGGCGTTGCACTGTCCCGACGAGAAGATGCGCCCGTGGTGAAAGAGTTGCATCGCATTTTTTATGAGGACGAGTGGGAACAAAAGAATTTTCAGAGCGTCGCTAGGCTGGCATGGGCTGGATTCCTCGCTCGTAATGATGATAGCAGTAACAGTAGCAACACTGTCACGTTTGCCGAAGCCGAAGCGACCACGCACGTGGTCAGAAAAGCCATTGAGGAGCGTGTTTTTAATACATTAGTCGACGTGCAGCTGAAATATTGGCCCGACAAGAAGCGAGAGTTGCAGCTGTACAAGATTTACCAAGCGAGTTTCGAGCTACTATTTCGCATTTATTCTTCCAAGATGATGATCGACGTACCTACACTGGCTGACAAGGCAGCTCTTGCGGCGATCCAATCGGAAAGTGACGGTGACGAAGTAGCTTGGACTGGCGATTGCCTCGAAAATATCATTGATTTTGCAACAGTTTTGTGCGCTCGCAGCCCAAAGTTTTGCTGGTCGTTTTGGCGTAACGAGCAGGCTCATAGCAGCAACAGTAGCGACTCGGGAGACGATCTACGACAGCTTGAGACCCATTTTACTACCGTGGATGGTGGAAATTGCTATGATTTCTTGATCGCCTGTCGTGACGCGGCGCTTAAAAATCCTGGCTGCCTTGCGGCGTATTTACGATTAGTTGCTTCCGCCGCAAGTGGAGCAGAGTGTGCTCAACAAGCCTTCCATCACGTAAAACAGAATCCTCAACAACTCAGTTGGGATCATTTCTTTGCTGTCATGGCCAAGTACCAGCGACTGCTTACAGAAGCTGAAAAACCAGCCGGAATGTCACCTCTCATGCCCGGTGGCGTTACGCAAGGAGTTGGAATCGATGGCAGTGCTTTCAATACCATGAACAACGCCAGTACTCCTGGTCCCCGCTTTATTCGCCCCAAGGAATTGGAAGCTCTAGAAACGATTCAGCAACTCATTCAAGAAGTAATTGCCCATCCTCAGCTGGCGCTCATTTTCTTTCACAATCACAATTGGTCTCCAATCCCGACGTTTGTAGCGTTTCTCCAGTGTCGGATCCCCAGCTCACTGAAAGGTTCCATCATGAAAACACTCGCTGCCTTTGCGCGGATCCCCGACATTGCACCATATGTATGGCGCCAAGTCGATGCGTTGCAAATTTTACGAACGACGGGTGATCCCATTTATGGCAACCAGGATATCAGCTATGAACTCGAGCATTACGAGTCGCTCAGTAGAACGTACCCGGCAACGCGAGGATTTGTCACGCTCCTGTACGAATTATTTGAAAACCCTCATGCATGGAAATCGTTTGAAGGCGACGGTCGTGTGGCCGCGATCCAGTATTACTTTGAATTCTTGCTCGAACATGTGTTTTTAAAGTTTGATTTGCGAAAATACGAGCGCGAAGAAGAAAAGTGGGCGTTGGTGAATGGCACGCTGTCGATTTTCAAGAAGATTCTACGGAATACCGATACCTCCACCACAGAAGGAAGCTTGTCGTATCAACTTTTGGCTCGATTCTTATCAAGCAGTCCAATGCTCAACAAAGTACTATCGATTCTGTCTGAAGATGGAGGTGTGGAAAACCTCGAAAACACATCCACGGATATGCATCTTGAACATGCCTTTTTCTATTGCCTCGACATTGTCAAGCGGGAGACAGAAGCCAAGCACGGGTCGTTGAATTTTGTCCTTGACGTGTCCAAAAAGCCAAGCGACATCTATTTGACCAAAACAACCGCTGTGGCAGTCCTTCGAGAGCAAAGTGTGCAGCATGCCCTCGAGATTGTAGTCCTAGTGCTCGAAAAGGACGTGCAGTTTGTAAATACCGATCTCAATCGTCAGCTTTCGCACCGAGTTCAAGTGGAACTCATGCACACAATTTTGTGTCGCCATCGTTCGGATTTTGTCAACATTGTCAAGTACATCAAGTATTCCAAGTCGGTTCAGATTCCTCATTTGTCGGTAGTAATTATGCGTCGCATTAGTGCCCGTATGAGGGGCACTGACCTCGTGAATTTGCTTGTTGACAGTGGAGCAAGTGCTGATCTTATGATTGGATACATGAATCGATTATTGAACGTGTACGAGGACGAGGAAAGTGATGCTGGCCCTGATGAAGCAGGAACGAACGATAAAGAAAACCATGCTGGAACAGAGTTGAACGCATCACGAAAGCTAGAAGACCGAGAATCGTTTGCTCGTCAAACTTCTTCGATTCGAATTGCAATTTTGGATCTACTTCTCGAAAATCTGGACAAATCCGCGCCGAATTTAGCCCATTTGATCCTAGGCAGTGTGAACCAGCATGGAGACTCGTCAGCACTCGCGTCGTACATGAAAACGGGCCTTGCAGCCGTGCTTTCGCTCGTCTCGACCGCGGAATTTGGGTTAGAAACCCCCGAGTTGGCGGAACGATGTTACCATGTCTTGCATAAGCTGATCACGCAGGAATTTTCGTCGTCAAGTACGTTAAGTGCTTTGGAAACTGGATCCACCGACTTTTTCGGTGCCCAGCTTCAATTGTTCAGTCGTGTCTATCACATTACAAAGAGAACCCCAGCGGCTGCTACGATCGCAACCTTGAACATGCGCGGATGGTTTTTTAAAACCCTGGCCTTGTATTTGCACATTTGCTTGCATAAAGAGCCGCCACCGATGAAAAAAGTCCACAAAGTGATGGGACAGCTGCTCGCCACGTCAGCAGAAGACAGCGTGGATGATCGTAGGATGGATCAAATGCTGCTGATTCAATTCCTGGATCACTGTTCGTTTGATACCTCGCCACCAAAGGTACCAACGAACCAACAAGTGGTGGCTTTGGCGGAACAAGTGACTGTCACCGTATCGACAGGCTGCTATTACAAGTGGCTTCAAATTGATATCGAGCGGTTTTGTCAAGCGCTGGAACCACTCGAGTTGACGACGAGGGAGGAGAGTATCGGTGAGTATTATGCGTCATCGAGTAAAAAGTTTCGTCTCAATGGCGACGGTGGAAGCAGCCCCGCGGTAGCAGCCGAACGATGGCTTCAATGGGCCGTCCAATGGAACATTTACTCGGAACGGATTGCTGCTGAAAGTCACGCACTGAATTCGCTTCGAGAAGTGATGGAAGTGATTGTGCTCGACTATTTAACCTCCTTGTCGAGTGAACAGGACGATCTCGAGACGCCATGGATGTGGAAAGGAGTGGATCCCATTGCGTCCGTGGAAGTACGGCACCAGCTTATGAGTGGGATTGTAATCGCTGTGCTGAGTAAAGTGACTGCCCACGTTAGTTCCTCCGCTCAGCTCGTTGAGATCGTGGCCAAGATGGCGTTGATGCTGTTTTCACAGCTTCGTCAGACTGGACACGAGCCACGTGGACTCGAAAGCTGCCATCACCAACACATTCGGTACCTCGATTTGCTCTTTCGAGCCATTTGTCGCAGTGCAACCGCGACAGGAAACGTGTCCGCTGCTCGCAATGCGCGAGCATTGCTCTACGTCTGCGTAATCCACGTGCTTCATGTTTCGCCGAGCCGCCTGTTGGAAGCTTCTGCGTCGTCCAAAGTGGGCTTCATATCGGCTGGACAGCATGTACACCAGCTTCTGACGCACCAAGTGGTGGAATTAATTTGCCAAGACGCAAGTGATGGCCAAGATACGCTGAGCATGGCGCTGGCCGTGTCCGTTCTCGAGTCTTTGGTCGCTTTTGAAAACGACTTGTCCCTGGTCGCGCGATTCCGTGAACGTGGAACTCTTTTGCATTTGATTGAGATTTTCAAGAAACTGAGCGAACTGGACGCTGTGACGATCGAAGCAACCACTGGAACGCCGTCTTCGATGCTTCAGAGCCACGTGTTGCCACCAGGAATCGATAGTCAAACGATTGGGACCATGTACGAATGTTTCTTGTCGCTTTTCACGCGATTTGCCGAGACCCAAGAAGGCGCCGTGACGCTCTTGGAAAGTGGGTTGATCCGTGTGCTCGAAGGTGCCAAGAACTTGCCATCCCATCGTCCCCAGTATCTCGCGCCACCCGAACAAAGCTCGTCCGTCTCCATGGCCTCTTTTCAACGCGTAGAAGCACTCTATAATCGCAAATGGTTGCCCGTGGCACGTTTCTTGAGTGCTTGTTGTGCGTCGTTGCCGCAGAATCGTGCCTTGACGAGTCAACTCTTGTCGTTTGTCCACAAGCATCGCAAATTGGTCACTTCAGCGCTGAAACTGTGCTCCAAGGGCTTGTCGTCGTCGTCCATGGTGCTCACCATGAACCTCCTTCGTGAACTCTCGTACGTGACGTTTCTCTTGCGCTCGGTCGCTCAGTGTCCAGATTTGTGCGACGAAACATTTGCCGCGGCGAAATGGGAAAAACTATCGCAACTTGTGCTTCAAACGTTTCTCTACTTTAGCACCGACGTGGTGCCGCCATTAGACGACAAGAATGACCGTACTGGGAGCTCGTGGTGGCACCAATGTACCCCCATGTCCATGGAAGAAGAGCGAAATGCCGATACCCAGCGCTTTTCTTCGTGTCTTGAGTGTCACGGCAAAGTCATGGAACATGCGGAAGCCGCGTCTTTCAAGTCGAGTGGCAGTGTCAATCTCTTCGACATGTCGGTATTGGAGGAAGAACAACTCTATGCGTCTCGCATGATCTTGTGCAATGCTGTGGCCTTTTGTAGGAAGCGAATGATGATTGGCGTCACCGATGCCAACGCCGTGCGTGCTGTTCCGTTGCTTTCCATGAGTCACACTTATTCAGCGCCGCGACAGCCGCCGTTTCCATCCATGTCGATGGCCAATTCACGCGAATTTCTCGCGGCGACGGATCCATTATGGACCATGGCACCGTCGGTACATGACTTTACCGCACGTTTCGACGCCGTGGTGACTGCTCTGGAAACCAGCAAACACTTGCTCAATGCCCTAGCAACATGCAAACATGACAGTGAAAGTGCACGATCACGTCGACGAAAGGAGCAATGTGAGACTGCGGAACTCGAGCAGGTGTTCGAGTATCATGTCGACAGCTTGACGTTCATTGCCGAGAATATGCTCGTCCTGCTCTTTCTTCATTTCGTGCATTACCTCGAGCAGAGGGACACGTCTACCGCGAGTGTTCTCGAACACCCCTTTGGCAAAGTGCTGGGCATTATCAGCGACATGGAAGTACGTGTTTATGAATTGAAAATTATTGTGGGATGGAATCTAATGGTACCAATAATTGTTGTACGGTCCAATGTCGAAATTTGCAGAAAACGTCGCCGTTGAACCACGCGATTGCAAGAAAGTTGCGAGAAGTAGCAGCAAACATCAAGTAGCTTGGGGGTAGGTGATGAGGCATGTCCGAGAGTACATGATGTCGGTCCGCAAGAGATACTTTGCTCCTTGAGTCACTTGTGCTCCTTCATGCAGGAGACACCGGTCTCCATGACCATGCACGAGAGCTAACCCTGTCTCGGGGGTGACACTGAGCACGACGTGCTCCGCTGCTTCAGGCGCATAAAAGATGGTATTCCCACCTTCCAAGTCCGAGTCGCTCGAGTCATTCAGGTATACGAGCACGGTGAAGCGGCTACAATTCCCCGTATCGCGATCGACGTCGCTCTGATCGACGTGACACCCAAAGCGTTGCCCTGTCTTGTAGCGATAGAAGCGCATGGCGGGATTTAATCCGACAGCGTGCAAGTCATCGCACGTGGCAGGAACATGCGGCGCCAGACGCTTCCACAGTAACTCAGCAAACGATGGTAGACGCAGTAAAAGTCTATCATTGTCTCGAAACGCATACTCTCGACTAGCGCGCTGTGTCACGCGCTCGAACCCTTGGTCAATGGCAAACGAGCGGACACGGTGACACTCGCTCGGTGACAAGAAACCCGGCACGCCGAAAATAAGCTCGTGGTACAATGCTTGGACATGCAACGAGGTGCGACATGGGTCAAAGCATAGAGCCGGGGGAAGGGCCGTGGCTTCCCGTGCAGCCATATCGCGGCTCTTTCCTTTCCTTGTCTTACTCGTGGCTGCTTTCTTCTTGCCCATCCTACGCGTGTGTATGACTGTCCAGAGGATTAGATTGATTCTACCGAACCCATTACCGTAGTTACTTTGATTGACCGAACCCATTACCGTAGTTACTTTGATTGACCGAACCCTACCATATATTAATTGACCAATTAGAGCCTTGTGACGCGCTCAACGTGTCGTTACAGCTCCTTGAAATGGGCTTTTTCCCATAATAATGGGCTACCCGCAATTTGTAAGTGCCGCGCATTAAGTATAGCCATCAAGCCACTTCGTTTAGTCATGAAGTTGTTTGACAAAGCGGCGATGAAGTGAGATGCGTCACACTTTGTGACTTTGTGGATAGGTAGAAGCGAGGTCTCTCTTTTCCGCTTTGGTGCCTTTGGTTTCTTTTCCGCCGTTCTAATGGCGCACGTACGGTGTACATGCGTAGGACAGAGCAGCGCCGCCACAACCCTAGTATCATTTCTGTCTTGGAAATTGCACTAAAATACAGGTACATACCGGTATTGCAATACTTGGTATCACTCGACAGAGTTTTAAGTTAAACGACGTCGACCGTAGAGTACAGAAACTAAACACCATACAATACACCCACACCCACGTCTCTCTCTAACTGATCAGAGTCTAAAGTTTCGACTGGTAGGCGCATCGAATGCCGCGAACGCCGTGTCACTAACCCCCCCCCCTTCCAAAAAAAAAAACACTTTTTTTCTCCTTCCTCGTGACCTCATGATCGAAGACGTTGCGCTGTTTGAAAAGGCGGCCAAAAAGTCGTGGCAATCCTTTAGTACCATGCGGCGCTTTGTGGACGAAGCGACGCGGTTAGAGAATGCCAGTTGGCGACTCTGGTGTATCCGACGCCGAAAAAAGCACAATTTACACGAAGATTTCGAAACCGAAGAAGGAAGTAACACAAGTGAAGGCCCACGTCTCCTTTGTGTCTACTGTGAGCTCCATACCGCGAGCTTGAGCTGCAATGGCTGCTGCCATGACGTTTATTGTGTCAGTTGCTTTAAATTGATTCACAAAAAAGGCAACTTGGCGACCCATACGGCCGTGAAAAGGCAGGCAGTACGTACCAAAAAAAAAAACAAAAAAAAAAACTACCGTAACTGACAGATTTATTGGCCATCTGTTTTTTGTTTTGTTTGTTTTGTGCCTAGCATTCTGTCACTTGCAGTAGTGGCGCATCGACATGTGGCGACGATAATGGCGAGATGTCGACGACCTCGCATCGATCCAAGATAGGGGACGGGGATGGCGACACTAAACGTCGGGACTCGATCTTTAACAAGCCGTGGGAACTGCAGATGGACATGGTACTGCAACGACTCATGATGAATAGTCTGAATACGGAGTTTGACATCAGGTACGGTAGTTTGTATGGGCCCTGTATGTACGTACAGTAGTCCATTTTTAAGGTACTGAGTGCCAATGTTTTTGTCGTCTAGT
Organism: Sclerospora graminicola; assembly: GCA_001887855.2. Lineage (NCBI taxonomy): Eukaryota > Oomycota > Peronosporomycetes > Peronosporales > Peronosporaceae > Sclerospora > Sclerospora graminicola. The sequence continues at coordinate 936 of MIQA02003302.1, read as the reverse complement.
GTACGTAATATCGACAAGCGCGAGTCGCTGTATATTTCCGACGACGAAGACGACGATGAAACTGGCCCTTTCCATCGCTCGACCAAGCCCTCCTTCGAGCACGACGCAAGCGACCAATCGAATCAAGCGGTGGTCGCGGCGGCCGTCGCGGCGGCGGGGCGACATCGTGCCCATTCCTTGACTCTTGAAGAACAAACTGGAAAAGCGACCGAAGTTCTTGAAGAAGGGCTAGTTTTATTGTCACAAGCGGTACCAAAAGGTCGCCGCAAAGATACGGTACGCACGTGTGCCAATTGTTCGGGCAATCATATCACGGTAGCCTGTCCGTTACTGGAAAGTACGTTATTACCGTCGACGACAAATGGAACGCCCACTACCAGTGCCCCTTCGTCGTCTGTCGGCACGGTCTTACGCAAATGCTTTACCACCATTCATAACCACAACCTCTCGAACAGTACCCACGCGTTTCTAGGCGATGAAGTAAGTGTCCGAGGCGGTAGTAGTACCGTAAAAGTACCGTCATCATCTCTCGATCGTCCGTCGTCGTTTGGCATGAATGTCATTTCAGAAGACAATTCCATGGCCCAGGACGACACGACGCCACTCCTTGTGCCCCTCTCGCTTTCCAAATCGTCTTCCTGGACGCCCGAGTCGTGTTTTTATCCTGTTTGGCGACTTCCCTCCTTCAGACGTTTTTGAGCAGCTCCGCCGTCTCGAAAAACCTCGGGCGGCCAGTTTTTCTGTCGACCTCGCCCGAACAGGGTGGGCGTATCTTAAAGTCCCCGGGCAAAAATGGTGCAAACGCTATCTCTCGCTTTCGCGCAATAATTTATGGGAATATCTCGATGCGAACGACACGAGTCGACCCGTGGGCCATGCCAATGTCACGGACGGTGCCGTCTACGTGCAACCTCGAAGTACCGTCGAAGTCGTAGT
>MIQA02003301.1:0-11831 GCA_001887855.2 Sclerospora graminicola | reverse complement strand
GCGGACCATCCGGAAACGGATGGGCAAACTGAACGCGTTAATCGCGTTCTCGGAGACATGTCGCGTTCATACGCGCATGCCTTCGAGCAGTGGAGTGACTTTTTGCCACTCACTGAGTTTGCAATAAACAACTCGGTGCATGCTTCCGCGAAGCATACACCGTTCTACGTGAATGCCTTGAGGCATCCACGAACCCCAGCTTTACTTGGCGGTACGTCAAATCTAAGTGGGGGAGGGACCCGCTCAAATTTGAGCGAGTCGATGCGCAAGTTGCGGTTGCAACTTGCGAAGAGATTGACGAGTCTTTTACTGTTAACACAGTAGAAACTCAAGCAGCTTCAGATACTGAAGCTGCTTACGCAGAGTATGTGTCTGCAGCGATGGCTACAGACAATGAAGACCATCTACTGCTAATAAAGCAGTAGATGAATTTGTGGTGAAGTGACTTATAAAATAATGTAAGGCACTTTCCAAAGGGCGCATCCTGATTGGTGGAAATGAGGGCCAAGGGTGTAGGCGCCGGATGGTCCCCGCCGATGAGGTCTACCAGCGGCCAGGTGGCGCCTGGCTGGAAACCAAGTCGGCAGACCTGACAAGGGGCGAGGATAGTCGGATAAGCGAGCTGAGCAGACGGAAGGACTATGGAGGTTGGACGGCCGAGGCGCGGATGGCGGACGGCCAAGATGGCGGACTGTTCGTAAGGATGGGGTGGAAGGAGCCCGGAAGAGGAGGGTTGTTCTAGTGGAAAGAGTATGCACCGGGATCGTATGAAGGGCTGCCAAGGGACTGCTAGCGTCAGCGGCCGAGGGGCGCGGATGGGTGGCTATCCGGCCGAGCCGGTCGGGTACCATGTACCATTCGGACTGGTACCATATGGGTTCAGTGTACCGGTCGGGTTGGTACCATTTGGGGTTGGTGTACCGGCCGGGTTGGTACCATTTGGGGTTGGTGTACCGGCCGTACCGGTACACAGAGTCGGAGTTAGCCGGGTTGCGTGGGTAAGATGCATGACTGGTCAGGCGTGTTATTTGAGGTAGGTTACACAAAGGGAGTATTGGACATAGGATAATTCAGTATACGTTTCGCTTTCTTAGACGCAAGTCGCTTTTATTGGTTCACGGCAGAGGGCTAACAAGGTCCCCTCTTGCTTTTATTGGTTTGCCCGGGGAAGGTTAAGTTAACCCACCGGAAGTCCCCTGACCGGGAGTCGCGGCGACTTCGTATACTCACCTTAAGTCGCCCGTGTTTTGAACACGGTATCAAGTATTGGGAAGTGGTGACATTTGGCCATCTGTGGATACACATTTGGATTCGCCCTTCATTGTTATTGGCTTAGCTGGCCGATCGATTATTCTCGGTCCAGCCGGTACTATACAAACTTCAAGTGTCCTATTGGTTTAGCTGGCCGATCGACTATTCTCGGCCCAGCCGGCACTATACAAAGTTCAAGTATATTACCCAACGAGCCCCCCGGTGACGATTTCCGCCCAGGGGCTACCCCTAGTCCTACACCTCATCTCCCTATTGGACGGATTTACACTTTTCGCCGTAGGGTCCATCAAGAGAGCTAACCACCCAGTACTGACGGTACACAAGGTGAGCTTTTAACATGCAACATTCGAGCAGTCGCGATCAAGCGGATGGAAGCGACCGATCGAGCTGGCCTGAAGCCGGATTGGATCATGACTCGGATGGACGGAGTACCCCCTCCGGTAGTCAGTCGTCTGGGACCCCCGTGGGTGTTCGCGTCTCAGGAAGATTTTCTGAGAGCGACTACACAATGGTGCGCGTGCCCGGATCTCTTGGTGACCCTGGATATCACCGCGAGTCCCTAGCGGGCGAAAGACCTAAACCTGTCAAATTTGTTGACGATGTTGTGTCGGGTGCATTGGGGGAAGGCATATCGCCCCCAATGCTGCTGAAGATGGAAGGATGGGATGGTCGCCTCGGATTGGGGGAGTTCGAGGTTGACATTAAAGAAGAAGTTACTCCCCTAGAGGCTCCGCCGGGGGCGGATTACGTACTGTGCCGGATTACGGTACTGTCCCGGATCACGGTACTACTCACTGTAGTGCCGGCCGCTACACGGATGGAGCCGGATCGGACTATGGTGCAAGTCGCCATAGTCCGAGGAAGGATCATGGTTCCGACCATGATCCTAACGAACGAATGCATATTTTGGATATAAAAGAAAAGATAAAAGAAGAAAAAGCGGAAGTCGGATACGACCGGAGTGGGAAGCCGGCCGGATCGGGACCAAGTCGCGATCTGGCCCCCCTACCCCTAAATAAACCGGATTGGCAAGAATTGGACTATTCGACTTACAAAGGCAAACCGCGATTCGAAGAGGAAGAAGAGAAGCAGGACGGCCTATCGACGGATGTCGATTTGGAGCGTGCTTTCCACCTTCACGAGTTGGGGCAGTTCTTGCGGACGGATAAGGTACTAAAAATAACACGGCCGAAGATCATAGGCGGATTGAAAGGTCCCGTCTCTCCCCCAACTCTCTCAGACGGCCACGTGTCCCTCATTAAAGGACTATTCGACCAACTCAAACAAGCCGGCATCAACACCGGCGTGTTTGATCCGAACGAGTTGTTTGATCTGAAGATGGACAAGTTGAAGGAGGCGTCCAGCGCCCTGCACGACCACTTGGTACCGCTAGTGGTTTGCTCGCCGCCGTCGAAAAAAATGACAGCTACGACTGGAGTGGCGCCGTCCACGCCGCCGGCGACAAGCAAACCGGCCGGTATACACTCAGGCTCTTCGCAGTACGAGTCTGCCCCTTCGGAAGTGGACTCATCTGATTCATCGGTGGGTATCACTCGCATGACGCTTGGCCCAAGGGGAGCAGCGCGTGTGGCGACAGCCATGAGACTTGGAGGACGTGAGGATCCGGATACGCCCGAGCGGAAGAACGCCGGCCAGTACAGCGTACAGGCCTGGCGGACAGCGACGGCGGATCCAGAACCGAAAGAGGAAGACGAAGACGCGGATGGACGGGTTAAGAAGGAATGCCAATCTGGCAGCCCAGCTGCCCCTCAAGCCGCCCCTCAAGCCGCCCCTCAAGTCGCTACTCAGGTGCCGGATCACCTGCAGAACATGTTTTCGGCGATGATGGAGCGATACTTGGAAGAGCAACGTCGGCTGAGCGCCAGCCGCGGCAGTCCGAAGTCACCGGACCAGCCCGCTCGTCGTGGGACACAGGCCCCCGAACCAGTCCAGTACTATGCGAGGGAGCCGAGTGATGAATATATGGAGTCGGTGCAGTCCAAGCAAAGTGAACCCCATGCCGCCCCGCCGAGCCGTCAGACAGGTCGCCGGACCGGACGTCGGCCAACGAACAGGAAGCTGTCTCTCAGCGACGTGGATATGGAATCCGTCAGGTCGGCCAAGTACCACTACGATCCGGATGACCTGGATCTGGGGATGTCCCGCCAAGCCCATATGGCTTCGGCCCAAGCGTTTGACGCGGATTCAGGAGCGATCACGAGGGTGCGAATGTCGGCCACGTCCGAGCTGAAAGACTTCACCGGACGCGACGCGGACGTGGACCAGGCCGAGGATGGTTGAGCAAGACGAAGTTGGCATTTCTCAGAGACCGGACGTCGGACTATGAGAAATGCCTGATCTTCGGGGATTTGATGAGGGGCCCAGCGAAACACTGGATCCAACAGCTCAGCCGGGAAACCCGAGGAAATTGGAGGGGATTGGCCGGTGCGTTCGAGGAGCAATACTGCGGAGCTGGAATGTCAGCGGCGCGACAATATTTCCACTCCAAGAAGCGACCGGATGAGACCCCCCTGGAGTATCTCCATCGTTTGAATTTCGCTGGCATGAGAGCTGGTATTCCCGTTAAAGAAGATACCAGCCGGTCGGAAGCTGCCCGCGAACACGTGGAACTGTTCATCAGCACGTTGGACGATCGGGAGCTGGCAAACCAGCTGGCGTTACTGGGGGTGAAGAATACGACGGAGCTGGAAGTGACGTTGCGCACGTACCTAAGGGCGAAGAAGCAAGGCCCCAAGGCGGCAGTTGGAACCGGTCGTTTCAAGTCCCGATTTAACGCGGATCAAGGAGGCCGGCCGCCATCTACCAGGACGGCCCGAGCCGTCCGCATGGTCGCCCGAGAGTCAGACGCGACTAGCTCGGAAGAGGAGTATCAGCGATCTGGGGGCGAGTCTGAGGAGGAACAGTATCGGTACCTTTTCTCGGCAGAGGCCAGTCAGCCGTCCAGGCTGCCAGCTGATTCCGGTCAGTCGAAGAGTTTTCCGGCTCGAGCTGACCAGGATTACCCTAAGCGCAAGTGTACCCACTGTGGGTCCATCAAGCATGACGACCGGAGCTGCTGGAAGCGGCTGACGTGCAAGAAGTGCGAGAGGAAGGGACACCCGGCGGAACATTGCCTGTTCACGTGTAAGGCTTGCGGAGAGGTGCATGAGGCGGGACTGTGCCCAATGGAAGAATTTTACAACCTGTTGAAGAAGTGGTACGTCCCGACCAAGCATGCTGGAATGTTGCCTCCCGGAGCGGAAAAGATGTTAAACTAGATCGCTCGCCAGGTTGGAATCTGTTTCGAGCCGAGCGGTCTAGTGTTAGTATCTATGCATATGTCGGTAAGGAGGATAATCAAGAAGCAAAGCAAAGGATAACCGACAATACATGTAAGTTTGACGATTACGTCGCCCGGTCCCCGGCCGGTACGGCTGACCCCTTCCTGGTGAGCAGTATACGGACGGATGAGTATTCCCGGTCTGAAGTGCGAATGGAACTGAACTTGTTACCTGGCGAGTCGCGAGGTTATTGGAAGTATCACTCGCCGGATAAATGGTTCAAGCAGGCCAAGGCGGATGGGAAAATCAATAACCAGAAAGCGACCATGTTGTTCGATTCTGGCGCAGAAGTGTCTATCGTAGACACCACCTTTGCTCGTAAGGTGGGGTGTGAGATAGACGAGACGAAGCGGCAGGAATGTATAGGCATTGGAGAAAGTTCGTACATGACCCAAGGAAGGACAAGAGTCAAGATTACGTTAGCTGGGTCGTTGGTATATTACTTTACCGCCTGGGTAGGCAAGCTGCCGGGCAGGATGCAATTTTGGGCATGGATTTTATGGTCCCGGCCGGTATACGGCTGGACTTATCGCATGGAACATTGACGTTGCCGGATGAGGTACAGATCCAGCTGGCCGGCCGGCGGCCCTTATATGGCGCCTACGTCCAGTTCCTCAAGCTAGGTCAGTTTGTAACGGTGCCTGTGGGAAAGGCGGTGGAAGTAATGTTACGGCCGCACGACCGACGGAGTAAGTTATGGCTGACAAGGGGCGAGTGCTGGGTACCATCTGTGGTTAAAGGGAGTGGTCATCTAAACTTCATAAGCGTGACCAACATCTCTGAAAAACCCCTCACCTTGCATGAAGATGTGATTATCGGAATGTGGCTGGCCGAGGATAAAGTGCCCCGCCGGCCGGGCTATGTCACTGTTGGCTCAAGACGCTATATCGAGTGGCAAAACCTGGCTTTTCAGGCAACCACCGATCTGGTCAGCGAAGAGGAAGAGTTAGAAGAGGACCAGACTCCGATGGTAGATAAGCCTGAGTACCGGACCCCTACTAAAATATTGACGCGGAACCGGCCGTCGCCGGATCCGGCTGAACGTATTGACCGAAGCTACGCCCCGATCGCGGAACTGGTTTTGCCCACTCGGAGGGAGACGGACGAACGACAGACTCGGGAGAAAGGACCAAGCAGAGTTGCATATACGGTCAGCCCCGATGACGGTTGTGACGACCGAAGTGAATGCGGATCGGCCCAGCCGGCCGAGCAGAACTCGGAAATAGCCGAATGCAGATCGGCCCAGCCGGCCGAGCAGAATTCGGAAATAGCCGAATGCGGATCGGCCCAGCCGGCCGAGCAGAATTCGGAAGCGGCCGAAGCCGATCAAGTCTGCATTCATGAAGGGGGCGAACTATATGTTGAAGGCATGGAAGAACAGATGGCGGTGCTACCTGAGGTGACCCCATGCCCCCCAGCAGTCACTATCGACGATCTACAAGTGGGAGACCCGGATGTGAACACCCCGGAGGAGATCAGCAGGTTGAAGGATATTATATGGAAAAGACGACATCTGTTGATTGGACCAGGGAACGCACTTCCTCCGGCTGCCCATGGGGCGGTTTGTGATATCGATGTGGGAGGTGCCAAGCCGGTAGCACAGAGATGCCGAAGAGTCGCCCCCCAATATCGGGAAAAGCTGTCAGAGCTCATCAAGGGTTTGCTAGCCACCAAGATAATTCAGCCGTCCACCTCGCCATGGGCTTCGCCCATCGTAATTATCATTAAGAAGAATGGGGTGGATATAAGGTTGTGCATCGATTACCGGCTGGTGAACCGGCTGACTAAGCTGATGATTTATCCGATGCCGCTGATAAACGACCTGTTGGAGGATTTGGATAAAGTTTTGTGGTATTGCTCATTGGACATGGCCAGTGGATTCTGGGTGGTCTCTATGACCGATCGTGCACGGGAGATCTCTGCGTTCGTGACGCCTTTCGGGTTGTTCGAGTGGATTCGGATGCCGTTCGGTCTGAAGAATGCCCCGCAGATTTATCAACGGCTGATAGATAATGCGCTGTACGGACACTTCAAGATCAAGGCGGATCAAGATCCGGCTCTGGTCGGGGATGTGTTCGCCGAAGGTGACCCGGACCCCGACCCAAAACCTTCAGTTTTGGGGCGGCGGTCTTACATTGATGACATTCTCGTTACGGCAACTACCTGGGATTTATTGTGTGACAAAGTGTAGAAACTGATGGTTACGTGTGAAAAGTGGAATCTTTCGATTATTGTGGTTAAGAGTTTCTGGGGAAAGACTAAGGTAACCTATCTGGGTCATCAAGTGTTGATTGCCGGGTTGGAGGCTAACCCGAAGGATTTGGAGTCCTTGAGTAATCTGCCTTTCCCGCGATCCCTAAAGGCTATGCAATCCTTTTTGGGCAGCCTGAATTACTACAGTCGGTTCATCGAGGATTTTGCAGTCTATGCGGCGGTCTTGTACGAGTTGCGGGAGGTGGATTACCATAAGCTGAGAGAGCAGGATAGGCAAGCGGAGACGCGGGCCGGGCCGGCAATTTCAGCCAATGAGGAAGCGCCCTTTTCAGTTATTTCAGCCAATAGGGAAGCGCCCTTTTCGGATAGTTCAGCCAATGGGGAAGCGCCCTTGGCGAGTATTTCAGCCAATGAGGAAGCGCCCTTTTCGGATAGTTCAGCCAATGGGAAAGCGCCCTTGTCTGCCCAGACAAGCGACCGGCCGCCGGACCCCGGCGCGGCCGGCCCGGACGACCATATGACCCGAGCGATGGTGGCTTTTGGCATGCTAAAGGCGAAGATGGCGACCACACCGGTCTTGAAACATTTCGATGTTGATAAGACTCCGGTGGTCATCATCTACGCTAACAAGTGGGCCATCTCGGCCGCTCTCGTGCAAGATCATGATGGAGTGTACTGTCCCGTGACCTTCACCAGCCGGACCTTGAAAGTTAATGAAGTTAATTATGGGTTGGTGGATAAGGAAGTTCTGGCTCTATTACAGATCTTGGATGTGTGTTATACTATGCTGGTGTCTCGGCCTATCAAAGTACTATCCAGACGGTCGACCTTATCATGGCTCCTGACGGCGAATGGGATTGATGGCCGGCTGGGGAGATGGGCGGCTTTGTTGTCTCAGTGGTCCCTCGAAGTTATTAAGTGTACTAAGGGGGAAGAAGAAATTCTGGGCACATTGGCTGCCAGCATTACCCCCAGGGCAGAAGTGGAGGAAGCACTGATAGCGATCGCACCTCGGAAGCAGCCTCGACAAACTATCGTGTTGCCGCCGCCAACAGTGGGACCCACGGAGGAACTAATGGTTTTGAGTTTCGATGGGTCGGCGAGTGTAAAGAAAGGGGTCGGGGCCTATAGAGCCATTTTGTGGAAGCTGCCCGAATGGAAGGCGATCGCGGCCGCCTCGGATTTCACGCCTGGCATCACGGTGAACGAAGCGGAGTATAGAGGACTGCTGCTTTCTCTAGATCTGTTGGCCGGCCGGACACAGGGGCGGATCATCATATGCGGTGATTCCAACCTAGTGATCCGACAAATCACCGGAGAGATAGATTGCAAGGCGCCGCGGCTGAGACTGCTAAATGATCGAGTTATGTCCTCCTTGCGGAAGTGGCCGGAGCACGAATTGCTGCACGTCAAACGAGACTGGAATAACAGCGCAGACCATCTGGCCACCTTGGCCATGCGAGATCAGACCGGACTCACCGTCTCGGATCCAGGATTGTTGGACGAATTGGCGGAAATGAACAAACTATTGGAGATAATCAAACCGGCCGCCAGGGACGAGGGTCCCTCGCCCGAATCCAGCCGGCCCCGGGAAAAAGAATATAACGACCGCGACTGGGAACAGGACGTCCACGCCCGATCAAACCAGGAAGTACCCTGCAGCAATAAAAGGTCCCTCTAAGCGGACCCCCGAGCAGGCCTGGCGAGGCTAACCACGGTTGGTAGTCAACAGTGAATGTTTGGAGTGGGAACGGAAAAGGAACGGATGGATATATTAAAGAAGGAAAACAGAGAGAAATAGAAGAATTAAAGCAAGCCCGACTACTTATCCCCGTCGACGATTATACTTGCCTCGGAGCCGAGTCACGCGAAGCCCAGGGTGGTCGGAGGGCTGTGCGCGGTATTGATTGCGCCAAGGATCTTGCCGGTCGATGGCCGCCAAAGATTGAGAAAGAGAGGTGATCTGACCCAACGCATCTAGGCCGGGATACCAAGTCCCTCCTTCCGCTGCACATCCACTCCGGCGGTTTGGCAGATGGAGCATGAACGGGAAGAGAAACAGGTCCAAGTCACATTCACCATCCCGGATACCCGCCATGATGAACGCGCACAGACGGACCCACGCTTCGGAAGCTCGCCCCCGACGATTCTTGCGGGCAAGGGAGTACCTGCGGAGGGACTCGTCCGCTCGCTTGTCCTCGGCCGAGATGTACAGGAAGTGGGTAGATTCCCAGATGGCCCAAGCGTGAGTCATGGTGAAATCATGAAGTCTCGCTTTGAAGTCCATGAACCATGGATAGGATGGAAGCCCCATATCCGGCATCTCGGTGTGCAAGATTTTCCAGGGCTCGGTCTCCATGAGTGTGTCAATGGCGCCCGACTTCATCAGGTTAGGGTCCCAAGCCTCTGACGGTGCCTTATAAAATCGTGGGAATAACCAGAGATGCGGACGGGACAGAGATTGAGCAAGTTGGGAACTGGAGATATCAGCCAGGCTGGTATTGCCCAGTTGCTCGACTGCCCAAGGCAATATGGCAGACCGATCCGCCCCACTGGGGAAACGCCCTTCCGATAACCATAGAAGCGGAATTTTGGGAAAAGAGGGCGCAAGAGTAAGAGTACTCCTCCGGACTCTAGACTTGGCGGCCGGTCGCTGAGGTCGGCGTGTGGTACGCGACCCGGCCGAGGTGGAGCGTCGTTGTCTGGCCGAAGACTGGGGAAGAGATTCCTCTGAGTCACCCAGGTCGGGAGAGGTCAACCACTGATCCGGAATGTCATCGTCGTTGTCCTCCACTTTCTCCTCAGCCACTTTGTCGGAACTCGAGTTACGCGCGACCGGAGCGGCCGGGGCGTCGGCAATGCTGGGAGGCAAGGATGGGTCAGACGGGTCATGCTCCCCGGAACCAAATCCTGCCGGCGGCGGAGTCTGCAGATCTATGATTTGATCGGATCCCACTGGACTCGTCGTCCGCTTACCGGAGCGGGAAGGGCGGCGACGGGTATCCGAGCGAGAACGGAGTAATGCCACGTTGACTTGCTGATTCTCGTAATCCTCGTCTTCTTCGTCATCGTCATAGATAACCGAAGGAGAGGATGGTCCCGAGTCCGAACAAGAAGGAGGGGGCGCGACCGCCGGCTCAGAAGAGGGCGCGGCCGCTGACTCAGAAGAGGGCGCGGCCGCTGACTCAGAAGAGGGCGCGACCGCTGACTCAGAAGAGGGCGCGACCGCCGACTCAGAAGAGGGCGCGGCCGCTTCTGACTCCGAGTCCTCTTCAGAGTTGGAACTAGGAGTGAGACCGGTTCTACCGGGAGTGTATTGAGGGGATGGAAGAGGGGACCGCTCCGCGAACAGGCTGTCCTCGCTCTCCGACCCGGGCCCTTCCCCGCCGTCCGACTTGTCTGGAGAACATTGGCGCGAGGGTGGGGATTCGCTCTGCTTCCTCTTCTTAGGCGGGCTGGCATCAGCCAAAAAGGGGCTGGAGCCGGCCGGACGTTTTTGCCCCTGCGATCCTGCCGGGGCGGACGAAGAGTGGGGACTGGCAAGGGGCGAGTCGGAGACGGCAAGAGGTTCCTCAGGTTCCGACCCTGCTGCGGCAGGCAATGGGGTTGGGTTCGGCGGAGAGGTTTTCCACTGACCCACCATTCCCAAGACAGACAAGACGGATTCCCGTACTTCGGGAGGAGCTCGAAAAAGGGGGGCGGCCTGGCTCTGAGTCGCCTCGAGCTGGTTTTGGAGTCCACACAACAAGGACCTAAAACGATCCTCTTTATCCAGCATGGCATGACAAACACGGTCCGCCCGAGCCAGTATGGTATGGGCGTCGGAATTCTCCTGGCGGGCCCGGTACAGCTCAGAACGCAGCTCCTGTTGCCGAGAAGTGGCTTCTTGCAATTGCCGCTCCAGATCCGTGATTTGGCGAAGGGCCTGGGCGTGGGAGTCGCGCAGGTGGTCGCGGCTGTCCCGCGCATTATCCAGGTCTTGGGACACCTGGCAGAACCGGGTACGAAGATGCGTAAGCTCCCGAGACATGTCCGGAATTTTGGCAGATTGCTCTTTCAGCTCTTCTAACTGTTGAACTGCGGAGTGACAAGAAGATGAAAACTGTAAGCAACTGGGCCATCGCGTAAGAAGAGACGAGGCACTCACGCTGAAGCTTAGATCGTTGGACCAGTTCCTGATTAGCAGACCGGAGAGGTTCAACGACGTCTTCCAACATGCGGAGGCGGTTACGCTCTCCTGTCAGGATGGTGACTTGGCTCTTGAGATCGGCCACTTGCTTCCGGAGATCGATTACTTCCGGAGATGGGCCCCGAGCGGCGGCTTCGTCAGCCCGGCGGTTGGCAGCGGCAAGTTGCCGAACCAAGTCGGCCTGGATCTGCTCCAAGTCATCCACCTGGGCGGTCAACATGTCTAGCCTCTTTTCCATCCCCGCTGTCTCGGAGATCGGGGCGGATGGCGCGGCCGCTCGTTGTAGAGCGTCCGTGAGTTGACCTACAATGGCCCTGAGGCGGGTCACCTCATCCTCCGCTGCTTTACGACCGAGTTTCAGTTCGGCGACCCGGAGGTTCAGGCGATCCAACATCGCGGAAGAAGTGTTGAAGCTCCGAAACAGAGACTCATAGTTGTCCTGACAGGATCGAAGCTCCTCCCAAAGGGAAGAGACGACGGCCTTCAGGTTGTCCCGTTCGCCGCAGGCTTGGCCGTGAACGCGGAGCGCGGCCTCGGCGTCAGCGGACGACAGCACCAGATCGGGACTGCGAGATGATTTCGGCGGTTGTGCGACCTCCACTCCGCTGGCAGGCGAGTCATCGTCCACGAGAACAAGACGGCAGACGTTGGCTTTGTCGATTTGCAAGACTGGTGATTAATCAAGACAATGTCAGTATTGGTGGACATGCAGGCTAGCCAGTGTGGAGACCGACGGAGTCCATGGAGATGTTGTAAAGTGGTGGGATGACGTACCAAAGCGAGGCATGGATGAGCGGGATCGGGTCAAGTAAGTT
>MIQA02003297.1:0-10492 GCA_001887855.2 Sclerospora graminicola | reverse complement strand
GTTCCATTAAGGTAATGCAGGCCATGCTTAACCGCATTCCAGTGTGCCTTTCCTGGATTAGATAGGAATTGGCTAACTTCCCGAATGAAGTATGCAAGGTCTGGCCTAGTGCCTGTCATGAGATACATAAAGCTACCGACAGCCTCTCTGTAGGGCTTTGCGGTCATTATTGCTTTTTCTTCTTCTTTTACAGGACAGTCCTTTGAACTTAGGCTTTGAGCAATGGGGATTGACTTCGGATACGATTTTAACATTGAAAATCTTTCCAGTACCTTAATGGCATAGCCTGTTTGGTGGATGAACATTGAGCAATTAGTCCTGTTGCGTTCAATAGTCCAACCAAGGAGGTACGTTACTCCCCCTAAATCGGCCATGTGGAACTCAGAGCTCAGGGCCGATTTGACCCGAGCAACGACTTGTTTGGACGGTGAGATTATCAGTAAGTCATCCACGTAAACCGCAATATAGCAGGGTGCGTTGAACATAAGCTTGTAGAACACACAACGGTCTTTGATGAGACGATGGAAGCCCAGGTTTTCAAGGTAAGTGGCAAATGTTTGATACCAAATACGAGGTGCTTGCTTTAGGCCATATAGGCTCTTGTCAAGTCTGCACACATGATCAGGTTGATCTTCCGATCGGAAACCATCAGGCTGGTCCATGTAGATTTCTTCATCTAGGGATCCGTGCAAGAACGCCGTTTTGCATTTGTTCCACCTCATAGTCGAGGACTGCTGCTATCGTGAGCAAGAGTCGCAGGACTTCCATGCGGACCACTGGGGAAAATATCTCAGTGTAGTCAATGCCGTATTTTTGTTGGAAGCCTTTGATTACGAGGCGAGCTTTGTAGCGCAGAATGCACCCATTACTATCGCGTTTGCGTACGAAAACCCACCGACATTGCAACACCTTCCGGTTGGTAGGCCTGGAAACTAAAGTCCATGTGTTGTTGCTGCGCAGAGAATCAAATTCAGATCGGGCAGCAGCAAGCCAGTCAGATGCCTGAGGAGAGCTCATGGCTTATCGAAAGGTCTTAGGGTCGGGGTCATAGCGGGTAGCTAGAAGGGAGATAGTCTGTTCATTAGCAAGGTTCTCCGCCTCAAGATCTCGAGAATCATTAAGCAATATAGCTTTAGTATTTGAGTTTATTGGTTTAGCCTTTTTAGGCGGAGGACCTTCTTACCCATCGGGGTGGGTGACTAAAAGAGAGGTCTGATTGCGTTGGAGCATTACACTAAGTGGTGGAAGGAGCTCACGTTGTGGTGGTAGGGCTGTACTCATTGGATCAGGCGTGGCACTTTCTAGAAACGTCAGTTTTGGAAACGTGTCCTCACGGAATGTAACATCACGGCTGTAAATGATACGGTTCTCCGTGGTGCTCAAGAGGCGATAGCCTTTTTTGTTTTTGGGTAAACCAACGAACATACACAACTTGGCTCTAGATTCGAGTTTATTTCGTTGTGGTTCAGGCGTTAGGGCAAACGCAGCACATCCGAAAACCTTTAGGTAGTGCATGTCTGGTTTGCGACCGTGCCAAAGTTCATAAGGCGTCGCGCCCTTGGGGAGCACACGGCTAGTGGTGATGTTAAGTAAGTAAGTGACGTATTGGCAACACTCTCCCCATAGTTGACGTGGTAAGTCTCCATCAATGAGAAGAGCTCGAACCCGTTCAAGGATCGTGCGCATCCGCCGTTCGGCGACACCGTTCTGCTGCGGAGTATACGCATTAGTGTACTGCGCATGCGTGCCATAGCGATCAAAGATGATTCGGCCAAGCTTTTCATACTCCTTGCCATTGTCAGATTGCAGCCTTGTCACTTCTGGATCATATTGGTTCAACTGTGTCTCTAGAAGACCGATTTCAGTGTTGAATCGATTCTTCGCTGCCTTGCGGAACTGCTCATAGCACTCATAGAGTTCTGACTTTCGTCTAACGACAAACAGAACCATAAAGCGGCTGTAGTCATCAATAAAAGTGATAAAGTAATGAGCACCACTAAGGCTAGGATAGGGCAGTGGACCATTAATGTCAGAATGAACTTTTTCAAGAGGGGCTTTAGCACGTTCAATATGTTTATTATTAAACGGAGCCCGATGGGCTTTAGCAAAGATGCAAGATGGGCAGAAGTACTGCTGTATCGATGAAGCTTGGTTAAAAGCCAAAGCTGGAGCCGCGTGGGTCCTAGACATGGTCTGCATCATACGAAAATTAGGATGACCAAGACGTTTGTGCCATAAGAGTACAGTAGGGTCCATACCTGTTGGGGCTACGAGTGCATTGGCGGGATTAGTAGCTCCCGCAGTGACTAGTGCCTGTTGCGCCTGTGGTGGCGTCTTGTCAGGTAGCGTAGCGCGTAGTTGGAATAAGTCCATCGTGCTAGCAAGCTTGGCGTGTAGCTTGAAGCTTTTGCCGAAGAAGAACGTGCACTTGGATGGACCGTTAAATGCAACACGGAAGTCGGCTTTCAGCATGTGCACGATAGAGAGCAGGTTGAACTTCATGGCGGGGACGTAAAGTACGTCAGGGAGCACGAGCGTGCGCGTCAATCCCTTTGAGTCCTCGACCCGAAGTTCCACATCACCAATGCCTCCTATCGGCAGTTGCTTCTTGCCGCCCACTGTGATGGT
This sequence comes from Sclerospora graminicola, assembly GCA_001887855.2. Classification (NCBI taxonomy): domain Eukaryota; phylum Oomycota; class Peronosporomycetes; order Peronosporales; family Peronosporaceae; genus Sclerospora; species Sclerospora graminicola. Next base: position 7,864 of record MIQA02003297.1, on the reverse strand, counting down.
GCCCGTTAGGGGATGAATTTCCCGGAACTAGGCATCTTGATATGCGGCATGACGAGTGCAGCAAGAGTCCACCGTCCACGTAGGATCTAGCGGCTTGGCGCTGGTGGCGGATAGGCCAATCGCTGTCGTGTCAGCCGTATAGGCAATGAGTCCAGACTCGCGAGTTCGATATTGAAACTTGCGTTGAAGCTCATTGAGATCAACTGGGTTTCCAAATCGATCGAACACGTCAAGAGTCTTCCACGACGAGTCTGGGCGGGACGTGCTGGTTGGTCGCTGATTGAACTGGTTTCGACTGTTATCCCTCGATTGACGGGGTTTCTTTGCCGAAGGCCGCTCATCACAACGATGTTGGGCACTGTCTCGACACGGCTGGCGCTCGATGACTGCAAAGTTTGCTGGGAGGACAGTGCCTTCTGTAACGGACCCCATACGAAGATCCCTTTGTAGCACACGGCAGTCACGGATCGCATGATTGGAGCGTTGACAATAGGCGCAACCTCGTGACATGCGTGACGGATCGTCCGTCCCATCGGGGTGATTTTGGACCACGCGAAGTGCCATCTCGCTTGACGTCACCGGTGTTTCAGGCGTACCCTTCTCGATGACGTACTTGCGCTTGGCAAAGTCGTCCAACACCTTCCGTTCGATATTCGTTTTTAGGTCAGTGTAGGAGATAAACTTTTTGCTGCCCTTCCAGATAGATAGGTCGAGCTTCCACGAGGAAGGCATGGCATGATACAGATAGAGCGATTTTTGCTCGTCTGTCATCACGATGCCAGTAGCTTCGGCGGCTGACTTGAGCGCCCGCTCAAACTCGAGGAAAAATCCCATCAAGTCGGTGCCCTCATCGTACTTTATTGTCATCAAATAGTGATTGATGTAGTACGGATCACCGTGTGCCGTGGAGCCTTCGTAGCGGTCACGTAGCGTCTGGTAGATCGCATACGCTGACTTACAGCCTTCCACGAGTAGCACATGCGAATCATCGATCATAGCGATCAGAAACGACCTCGTCTTCCGCTCCATGCGGCGACAGCGATGTGCGCTGGGCTTGCGCCTCTTACGCGTCTTTCGGGCGCGGCGAGCACGTAGCTTCGCCTGCGTTGCCTTCATATGCGCTCGGAGTTTAATCCGGCGTCTTTCAGCTTCGCGCTTCGTTTCTGCAAGCGAACAAATCACGGGGAGGTTCGACTCAGACACAGGCGTCTTCTTGGTCGGGCGGGCGGGGGAAGTTTCGTCAGCCTTCGCCTCCTCCTCGGATGAACTAGCAGACGGCGGCTCGGAGGAAACAGCGTCGTCTGCTGGTGTTTGGGGCACGACAGCATCGCCATCAGAGGGCGAATTGGACGATGCCTCGGAGGTGGCATCGGCATTAGCAGCGGCCTCGCGGCGGCGGTGAGCCACGCGCACGTCAGGGGATTTGGGCAGGGTGGGCGTATCACTTTCGGAGTCCAAGTCCGAGTCGCTGGTCCCATCGTAGTCCTCTTGGTCGATGAAGCCTAGCCGGCCTTGACCGTCGAGAGCAGCGCGCACGCGCGCATTCCACACAGCGAAGTTGGGGCCGTTCAGCCTTGGAAAGTCTTGCATAGATCTCCCTAACGTTGGGCTCATAACCTGTCGAGACATTGGAGACTCGGCGTTGCAGATTCGGAAGAAGGGGAGAAGAAGACCACGAAGGAAGAACGTAGCTAGCGTAAAAAGTAAAAGTGTATTAAATTAAGTAAACGTGGCGCTCTAAATGAGCGCTGAGTGGTTTGTGACCATCAGTTTAGGACAGAGAGGAAAAGTATGAATAAAACCTCTCTAGGAGAATAATATAAACAATTTTGGAGTTTTACACTGTACTTATCATACTGGCTATAAGGGACATGGCAAAAGCAGAGTCTACGGAGCCCGCAAATCAGCGACATGGCTGGGACAAAGAGAGGCCGTATTAGTTGGCCTGTAGGATATTTCGCACCGTGTACAATAAATCAGGTACAACGTACCGTGATGATGTGTGTGCACAAAGCACCACCAGGGCCGTGAATTTCAATAGATCGACTCGGGCAATCTCAATGATATTATTTATTCTGCTCAGTGGATGAGTCAGCTCCAAAAAAAATGGCATGACAACAGGAGCAGATCTACCGTACTGTCGATTGCCAAAGTACCAACTTCCAATGATTCATATCAACTTATGGTTGTGAACTAAGTAGATGAAATATGATACGCGATGTCGTTCAATAGGACTTGTCAAGAATTGCGACTGTATTTACGTCGAAGTGACCGGCACTTATATCTTTCAATAATATTCGCTACGTTAGCGTCTTTTCCATCCCATCGATTTTCATCAGCTCATGCCTCGGATGGGCGCGTTCGATCCAGTTGGTATGCTGTTTCTTCCGTGAAGAAAATGAGTCTCAGTCTACAATTATCAATTCAATTCCTTAAAGTGTTCGTCGATTGATTATACCTCGTTTAATGAAAGGGTGCTATTCGCCAGAGACGAAAGATTTTGTTCGCTGTAGGGCAACTACACTCTTTTTCGGCAGCAACAACCACACTATTAAGATGTCACGAACTATCAACTTGACGTTGTCGTTTATCATAACAATTAGATTATATGTATCTCAAAGCTGTCGTCTGCTCCACAAGGCAACTTTAAAACCTTTAACAGAGTACATGTCTACCGGCTTTTTCACGATCTGTTCTTTCTGCTGACGGTTGAATACTCTTTGGCTTATATTACCAAAGGTGTCTGCTTCAGCCAACAAGCACGGCTCCTTGGCTTGTTGGCGTCATCCTCTGAAGACGAATACGACGGTGGTTCCAAGTGTGTTGTGGATGATGGCAAATGGAGTGCGCAGGACTTGACCACCATCTGACTGCTGCGTCGCCTTGTGGTGTAAACGCACGAGTCGCCTCGTTTCCACAGGCCACGACCATTTGAATCGTCGTCCGATCCAGAATTGTCCTTCTCGCTACTCTACTCGTCATTACTGTCTTCCGACTTTGACGAGGCTGATGAAGACTTAAGATGAAATCGTTCCACTCCTTTTTGCTGCAGAAAAGGTTAAAAATTGATGCTGCTTTGTGGACGTCACCTTCAGGTACACTGTACTCGATTTTTTGTACAGTGTGTACGAGGGCATCCCCCCCCACCCTCTCTTTGTCCCAACCATATTGTTGCGGGTCGCTGATTTGCGGGCTCCGTAGACTCTCCCCAAAAGCAGGATGATCATTACTCTACGTGTGAGCTACTCTATAAAAAAAGGGGACCCACCCTTTTTGCTACGGGGTAAATGTCAGAACCAGGACCTAAATCAGTGTAAACTTTCAGATCCAGGACCACTTGCAAAAGCAGGACCAGGACCCCTTCTAATTTAGGCGGTTGTTCATAAGTTGTCCAGATGTACTTAAGGGCATCCATAATCACCAACCTATTCCGAGCGAGCAAGCTTGGAGCTATGTTTGATAAGAAAGGAAATGTCTTGGTGTCTACCGACTTGATCGCTCTAAATGGAACGGACAATATTCAATTGGGTCAACGATACGACGTATCGTTGACCCAATTGAATAACGAGCGATCACTCTTAGCCTAAATACCGCGTTCTCTTCATCTGTCAACCTTGTCAAGACTCTTTAAACATGGAGATGAAATCTCATCAAAATGCATTACAAAGGATACATTCACTCAAAGCCATCCCTGGAAATTGTTCATGATAAATACCGAAGGGATGTCCACCATGCCATTTCTCCTGATAAAAAAGACGATGGAAGCACGGAGGAACAAGGTCTAAAGCTTTAAGAGCACATGGTACCGAAAAAAATAATGGACGCAGCCGCATTGACAATTAAACAGCTGACCAAACTAGCAGGTAGCATGAGAATGAACGTATGAATCCACTACATTCATGTCAGTATCCATTCCTTTCAGGAAAAGTTTCCGATACAATGGCAAACGTACATGTTCCTGTTGATGAATCTGTTCAAGTCTGGGCAGCGGGAACCCCCAAATCGTCTTGGACGCTCCAGCAACTACAAACACAAGAAACAGTATGAGCCATATACTCGTCATGGCAAGAAACTACGACATCGTTTCGACCGTACTCGTAGCAATTGCATCTTGTTTACAGAGGGGACAGCGTCCACTCCGGCCTTCAAGCCACGGATTGAAGCAATCCACATGAAAGAAATGTTGACATGGAAGAAAGTTTACCTTAGCGCCATGTTCGAAATCGTCCAGCAATTGGACACGTCTCGACGTCCGAATCACCGACGCTTTCGTATGTGAGTTCGTCCGGTATTGACTTGTCATGATTTTGCGTTTCTTTTGACCGCTCGTCTTCTTCTCTTACAAAGGTATTGTCGTCATTTTCAGAGACAGCTTGTGGACTCGCATTTGTACGAATAGAATGCGATCGAGCACGAATTGAGCTTCGAGTAAATGTTCCAGTAAAGTAAGTTGCATGTTGCGCTCGTACTTGGCAATCGGTAGCTGCTTTGCTACCCGCGTTCGTCGAGTTCGTCCAATCTATTGAAAAATGATCGATAGCTTACTTAAGCCACTGGAGAAACGCACATACGATGGATATGAGGAAAATGTAAGCAACCATCCGCTTTAACAGCAAATTGGACGTCGAAGTGTGCGACACTAGGGTGCACATACATCGAATTTGTCAAATATCCAGGATATACACCACGTAATTGTCTACAATTCATCATTGACTTACATTCTCCATTTAGATACAAGGTAATCCGTACTGGATTCCATGGAAGAGCGCGATTCATTGCATCTAATAACCGCTCGGCACTCTGATACGGTATAAAGACTAACGGAATACGAATCTTGCTCGCAAATTCATCCTTCATCATGATAATATGGTACGGTGGTCTAGAGAAGAACGTCAGTACTTATCCATCACCACGACCGCATCAGCATGGGCACGTTGAGCGTTCCAGACTTCTTGTACAAAGTTACAGTCTCCACGAAGCACGAGCACGACTTTTCCCGTCAAGTTTTGATTCTTATAAGGCTCACAAGCTGTAAATGGTGACACTAAAAATATGCCGCAGATTACGTTAGTTGACATTAAAATACTTCAAGTAGTTTCTTTGGCTACAGGTCATTCATTACCTCGTACAAGTGGAAAAACCCGTAGGGTGTCGGATTCTAACTGCGTGAGATTTGTAAATTCGCCTGATCTGGAGTTTTAACAGGATGGTTTAGCAATGAGGTTAATGTATTATTGAAATAACATAACTAGCTACATGGATTTTTAACGTACACATGGGTCAGGAGACGACATTCCGGGATGTACATACAAAACAACAATACTGTGTCATTATAAATGATGAGTTTCTGTTGGGTTTTGTCATTCGTTGTGTCCATGTCACTTTAGTGACTCCGATGTATAAGTACTTAATAGTACTTAAGTAGTAATAGTAGTAGTAATACTAATACTAATAGTAAAGCAGAGTTACTTGCTATTACTATGCAGTTCTACAGTTTATTCTGTATGCAGTGAAAGTATTAACCCCGTTACGGTCGGTGCCTGAATGGCCCCGGGGACTCAAGGTAAGGTGTGTTGCGCCCTGCACTCCACCCGTGAGAATGTCAACTGACACCTCACCTTGCACGCCCTATTTTATATTAGTTAGACATGAATATAATATGCATATACAAAAATCTAAATATATATGTTGAAGTTGAAGTTGCCTTTAACTTCATAACCGCCCTGCGGTAGACGCCCTGCGTCTGGGTGCTCTGCATCCCAATAACTTCATAACCGCCCTGCGATAGACGCCCTGCGTCTAGATGCTCTGCATCGTTATGTTCATATGTGTAACCGCCCTGCGGTAGACGCCCTGCGTCTTGGTTGCCCTGCAACCCATCATATATGGTAACCGCCCTGCGGTTGACGCCCTGCGTCTGGATGCCCTGCATCTGGTTGCCCTGCAACTTCATCATATATGGTAACCGCCCTGCGGTAGACGCCCTGCGTCTGGATGCCCTGCATCTGGTTGCCCTGCAACTCCATCATATATGGTAACCGCCCTGCGGTAGACGCCCTGCGTCTTGGATGCCCTGCATCTGGTTGCTCTGCAACTTCATCATATATGGTAACCGCCCTGCGGTAGACGCCCTGCGTCTGGATGCCCTGCATCTTCATCATCATATATGGAAACCGCTCTGCGGTAGACGCCCTGCGTCTTGGGTGACTTTCCTTTAGGTTTGTAACCTTCCTGCAACTTGGTCGCTTATCCGGTATCCGGATATCTGACACTCCCCCTCGACCTGGTGACTGGAAGGTATCACATGTCGTAAGGTTTGTGCTTGACAGCTCTGAGTCCTACCCAGAGGACGGTGCCTGGGTCACTGCCTCTGCCCGTCACTTGAACGCGCCCTGCACGTAAGTCTGTAGTTGCTCCTCCTTTAATTGCTTCAAGTAGATTGCCTTGAAACTGGTCGTCTGCCTTCGCCCTGCGTGGCAACACGCCTAACATCGTTCGGAAACGCGTGAACTTTACACGCTCTAGTGCCTTGGTTAATATATCCGCCACTTGATTGTTTGTCTGCACATGTTCCGTCCTAAGCCTTTCTTCTTGTATCAATGTCCTCACGTAATGATACTTGTTCTCAATGTGCTGGACATGATGATGTTTACCAGGCTTCTTCGTGAGATATATGGCTGCCATGTTGTCGCAATATATCTTCGGTGTTTGTGTCTTGACCTTTAACTCCTTGCATAACTTGTGTACCCACTGCAAGTCCCTTACACCTTCATGCATCGCATAGTATTCAGCTTCCATGGTGCTTAGTGCATTGATTCCTTGTTTTCGTGATCCATAGCCGATCACAGCTCCATTCATCATTGTTACGTAGCCGCTGATGCTTCTTCGATCATCTTTATCGTTAGCATAGTCTGCATCCGTGTAGACAGTTAATTCAACTGCTTCTACAGGTCCTTGTCGTATCACCATCAGCAATCCAAAGTCCTTGGTTCCTTGTAGGTATCTGAACACTCATTTCGCTTGTGCATAATGTTCTGCCGTATGGTTGCTTAAATATTGCCCCAACCTTCTCACAGCATGCGCAATGTCCGGCCGTGAGCCCGATACCAAGTACTGAAGTGCTCCAACTGCCTCTCGGTATGGCTGTTCACGAGTATCTTCCTTATTAGTGACGGTGTACGTCGCCGCTTCAGGTGTTGGCGCTGGGTTACACGTTGACAGATGGAACTGCTTTAATATTTCCACAACATATGCTTCTTGACTGAAGAATATGGTCTTGACATGTCGGTCTATCGTCACCTCGACACCCAGTAGATACTTGACTGGTCCAAGCTCTACCAGTTCAAACACTTCCTTGAGTTGTGTCCTTACTTGATCACAATCAGCTTCATTTCCCATGAGCAATAGATCATCCACATATACAGTGAGCAGCATATTAATCTCCCCCTCTTGGAATCGGGCGTACAGGCCCCAGTCGCACTCGACTCGAACAAAGTGTAGACGTCGTAGTCGATCATGTAGCTTGCAATTCCATACGTTAGGAGCTTGTTTTAATCCATCGAGAGCCTTGACTAACTTGCACACATAGTCTTGTTTGTTGTCTTCAAAGCCACTCGGCTGTTCCATGAGAACTTCTTCCTGTAAGTCTTCATGTAAGAAGGCTGTCTTCACATCATATTGCAGTACCACCCATCTTCGCCGTAGCGCAAAGTATAGTGCCGCTCGAATAGTGTCGAATCTGATCACTGGTGCATATGTCTCGTAATAATTTATGCCGTAGACTTGCTTGAATCCATGCACCACTAGCCGTGCTTTAAACCGTTTCACGTAGCCCTGCTCGTCCTTCTTAAGTGCATATACCCAT
>MIQA02003296.1:0-19209 GCA_001887855.2 Sclerospora graminicola | reverse complement strand
AAACCACCTCAATAAGAGACTGTTACTTAAGACAAGTTCACTTTCATAACCTCTCAACACAGATAATGACTAGTATTGTAATTTTCAAACGACAAAATTTAATACCCAAAAGCTTTTTAAATGCACGGTCATAATTGATCTCCTCTCTAAAACGATAACCCGTACTTTATTGAGTGAGCTCAAAAATGATCCAAATATAGGATGTTACTTGTAGCAAGTTTGATATTTGTGACATGTCCATTACGGTATACGAAAATTAGGATGACCCATTCGTTTATGTAAACGTAAAATGGCTGACTTACCATGAAGGGTGTAAGAGCCGTTAGGTTGCTGGTCGATATCGACTTCGGACTTGCCATGAATTGGTACAAGTCGGCATGCGTGGCAATTTTGGCCTTCACGCTAAAATGTTGACTCGTATTAATCGCGCATTGCATGCGATTAAAAGAGAAGCGAAAGTCTTCCTTCACAGCCGCAGGCACCGAAAACAAATTAAACTTGAGTTCGGGCGCGTAGAGAACGTTGCGCATCTTAAGCGTCTGAGGTCGTCCCTTGGAATCGATGACATTGAGGGAGATATCACCAATCGCAAGGATCGGGATTTGGTTCTTCCCACCAACAGTGATCCAGCCTGTGTAAGGCGTTGTTGTCGTGAACCACGCTTCGTTATACGTTACGTGACGCGTACAACCAGAGTCGATAGTCCAGACCGGATCAACATCCGTGGAAGTCATCTCGGCTGTCAAACCGAATGTCGACACGGTGGCGGCAGTGATGGCAATCATGGCGTTGTTGTGACGGGACTGATGGTACCCGTTGAAAACACTTTGAGAGTCGTAGCCGGAATTTCCTTGGCCATTTCCACGTCCACTGTTACGGTTGCCGTGACCGTATTCACGTTGGGCATTGCCACGTCGTCCCCTATTGCCATTCCGGTTGGAACCGCGTGCATATGGATGTTGACGGTTTCCATGATTGTTTGGCATGTTGCGTGGGTTGCTCGGACGCGTACCCGGCCACTTAAAGTTGGGTGGGATCACCGTATTCGGTTTTACCTGACCCATCGACATGTCCTTCACCAACACCCGGCACGTAGCCGTGGTATGGTTGGATCGTCCACAGTACGAGCACATGCGCTGACTGTCGGTGCTTACACCCGCAAGGGCTTGAGCATTCGGGACAGATGCAGCGGACACCAGAGCACGTTCATTCTGGGTCTCTTTGCTCTCGGGAGTACCACGAGACAGCGCGAATCGTTCTTGCGCAAGCTTTTTGGTCACATGGGACTCTAAGTTGCTTTTAAGCTCTCTGAGAGGCAAAATCTCATGGTTTCCGCGCCAAATGCGCATCTCACTCTCCCATGATGCAGGCATATCGCGTTGAAGAGGAACACAGCGAAGACGTTGTCGTCAAAACTGTTGTTCAGTACGGTATTCATCCCACTCATGGCATCCTCGTACTTGAGAATGAACTCCGTCATGTCGTCACCTTCCTGGTAACGAGCATTGTACAGGTAGTTCATAATACCTTAGGGATCACCGTATGCCTTGGTGCCCTTATAGCGGTCGCATATTGCTTGGTATATGTCGTACGCCTTGTCGAAGACCTTAACGATCCGACTGTGCTTGTCATCAAGTGTCCTCATCAAGAATGACTTTACTTGAGCATTCAGACGACGCGTCTGTGCAGCAGCCAGAAGAACCTTTGTTTTCATCTTGGCATTGGCCTTTGCCTTCGTCCGCGCCTTCGCCTTTGACACTTTTGCTTTCGCTTTGGCGAGCTTCTTGGCTTTCAGAGTTCCGAAATACTCCATCCGAGCAGAAGCAGGGAGAACAGGGGTTGCAGGCATTGGTACGTCGTCATCATTTTCACCTTGAACTACTTGATCCTCGATCGTCAGTCGGCGGACATCGGTTGATGTCACGAAATCTTCTTCTTCGTCATCGAGTTCTTGATCCGGTTCCAAATTCTCGTCCCGCGAGTTATCTTCTTCTTCACAGTTGGAATCCGAATCTGGATCATCGTCGGTGACCGAAACCATGTCTTCGTCGTCATCGTCAACGACTGTGTTAAGTTCGTAGTTTGGGTCTTCAATGAATCAGAGCAGATTCTTCCCGTCGAGGTATGCTTGGATACGGGCCTACCGGACGTCAAAGTTGTCGGACCCGGTCAGGCGAGGAAAATCGGATGAGGTGGAGCTTGGGCTCATAACCTGTTGAAGTGATAGCACGTTGCACGTAGAAGTAGGGAAGGTAGAGAAAGAACTTGCTTGCAAGAAGGCAAAAAGAATTATATTTTACTTTTATCAAAGACACTAAGCTTTATGTCTGTTGAGACATTCAGGTAGAGTTCCTATACCTCAGTAGAAACATTAGCACTTTATGTATATATGCACATATAAGTGCAAGTGTAGCGGATTCAATGCCACTAATCCTCTTGTGTGTATTATTCTTCAAAGAGTACAAAGGGTAATACTTCCTTATTATATAAGAGGTACTTCTTATAGAAGGGTAAATCTACTGAGACAAGCCATGTACTCCCTCTGGATTGAGAAAATTACTTAATGGGGCCGGAAAAGATGGGTTCCACCTTAATTAGGCCGATCGTACTTAGTAGGAATGGTGTGAAGCCATGGCTAGTTAGTTATTCGTAAACGCGGAAACAAGACTGAAATAGCAATGACTCGGATGGGCCTAGATACTGAACCTGACTTACATGAAGCACCATTATGGAGGCGCTTAACTACCTCTCCACACAAGAAATGTCGGCTCATCACGAACTGGGACGTGATGAAACTAGACTTTTAAACAGTCTTCATGGACAGAACACGCCGCAAACTGTAACAGATGCCATCCATGCGTACAAGGACTGCTCAGGATTCAGGATTGTTAAGAGTGACTACAACCAGAGCAAGAAATGGAGTTTCTCGTGTGAGACGCATGCCAACTGTCCATTCAAAATTTTATTGACCGTGCAAAAGAAAGGCACTCTTCAGCTTAAACATTACAATTTTGAACACAGCGATGAGATCATCGGCGCTTTTGGTTACAACTTCTTTGACCAAGATCTACAAGATTGTCTAGTTAATAAAGAGTTCGAGTCAACTGCTGCTGTGAAGGAAACTGTGAGAGAACACTGCGGAAAAGACGCAATCAACATTCGGCTCACATCCAACAAACGCACTAGAGTGACTATTGTGTGCAATACGGATTGAAGCGCGTACAAAAGCCGACGGGCTTGCACGAGTGACGAAGTCGTGTAACTTCAACCACGAAGGGGTCGATTACGTTGGTAACCAGCGGCGGGAATCCACTCAATTTTTGAAGAAGGTCGTAAAGCAATGCGCGGATAGCATCCATCAAGTCAAAGTGATGGACGTAATAAAGGCAACAAAGAGTAGGACCGGAAGGATTGTGCCATACATGAATGCGTATCGAGCTCTCCAAAGGCATCAACACCTTGGTCAGGCGGACGTGCTGAGTAGCTTCGCAAAAGTTCGACCTCTTCTTTCAGCCATGAAAGCGGCCAATCCAGGGACACACGTGGACTGCACGGTTGTGAATCGATTTAGTGCATTTTCAAAAGCACGTGGTCCACCCAGGTTTGAATCAGCTTTCTTTTGTTATGGGATAATGGAACCAATTGTGTCCAACTGCCTTCCACTAATCTTTTTGGACGCCTGTCACACGAAAGGCCCGGTGGACGGGGTCATTTGTTTGGCAAGTGTTGTCACGGGTAACAATGACACCATTTTGTCGTTTGAAAATTACAATACTACTCATTATTTGTGTTGAGAGGTAATGAAAGTGAACTTGTCTTAAGTAACAGTCTCTTATTGAGGTGGTTTCTGCTGCACATTTGTGTTATCTATAACATGTCTATTACGGTAACTCCAACACTCCAGATCGATCAGTGTACCACTACGAATAGTCGACACATTAGTCTTATTATATAAGTACCACATTTCCATCGCTATCTCCTTGTAAATTTTCTGCCACGTGAGTAAAATTAAAATCCGCCACTTAAGGACATTAACCCTTTTAGAAATGATGATGTTGCACTTCTTTAAACCAGGGCGTAGGTTGATCTCATAAAAGTATCGTTAAGTTAAGTAGTACATGCTCTTCAGAAATAGCCACTCCGCGGTTGGCACGTTCTCAATCATGAAGGATATCAATTTCATCATGGACAGTCTCGTAGGTCTCTTCAAGTCCAGCTTGCATGATCGATAGTCAGACAGCACTATATTTACCGGGCAGTACACCGACGCAAATGCCGGCGAGCACTGAGTAGCGAATGTTATTTTTCTTTACCTGCCAAATGTCAGCTACTAGAGCACGGAGGTCCTGTCCTGGGTAGCTAAAAACAAGCACTCGAAACACTGATGATAATTTCCGGTGGGTTTGGGTAGTTTTTCACAGCTCCATCGAGGACAGATTTAGTGTTGATGTCGCCAATCTGATGCAGGGTCATGTTGTGGCCGAGGCATTCTGGTTTGATAAGAGCATACACGAAATTCTCGCCCATGGTTTTGACGTGGTTACCAATGTGTAGGTCACCGGTGCAGTACGTCTTACACAAGTGCAGATTCGAAACGGCGATGAGATCTGCGTTATGAGTGAATTGAATGCCTGCGACGTAGACAATCTCATCGCATCAGCGCTGGACTGCAGTACTGTCATCTTCCCAGGTGGTGACACCCGTTGCGCGTTCAACGACTTCGTCGACTCGAAGGTATAGTATACAACCAACTCGACGTACTTCTGCCAGTTTTTTTCGGCTCTGGAGAACAGCAAAGGTAAGCTGATGCTGTACTTCCAAGGCAGTGGTGGCTATTTTGACGACATGACATGTGCCATTGGGATCCCGATTATTATTAGTGGAGAGGACTTCTACGTTTTCTTTCAATGCTTGCAAATAGACTACGCTCTAACTGTGACTCTGAATATTTACTGCAGCAGATGGCTGTCATCACCGACTGCTTACAAAAATCTGCAGCAAGCATGTTTCAACATGCTATGTGAGCGGCGTCAACATGTTTTTCTCACGGTGAACGACTACTACCATAGCTACCCGCACCCCTAGACGCATGCTGCTGGGCGCTTTCCTCAAAAAATGACTAATAACCAACTCGACTCTTGATAATGGAAAGGAACCGTCGCCCGCTGCAAGTCTCAGTAGTGCATCCATGTTTGCACGTGTTTCGTTTTTAAGAGTGATCAAACTTCAACCCCTTTTTAGTGACACTCGTCACTGCCAATACAACCAATGAATGCGTATGGGGGTTCAATACAGTCACACCTCCCAATAAGAACTCCCCTAAGTGGCACAAACCCTGTATCTGAATCCACAAGTGTCTGCACCAATCAGCACACCGTATTTTTGTATAGAGGAGCGAATTCCCTCTATCTGGGTCATTTTTTAAGTGGTCACCATGTACGCATTCCGACCTTCAATTATAGTCAAGTACTTATCAAGTGATTTCTTACCTGCATTAGTTGTAACAATACCTTGTGCCTTAGCCAATGAAGTAGTCGCACTTCCATAACTGTCGGTAGATAGTTTCACCCCGAATGCCAATTGTGGGCATATGCAATAGAATCAAGCATTTCTTGAGAGAATGAATCAAGCGTCAGCTAAAATGAACCGAAGCTTCGCTAAGCTCTTTTACATTTTAGCTGACGCTCAATTCATTCTCTCCTTGATTAAGTTGAGTGTAGACATCCTGCGACATGTAACGTTTGCTCTTGACCTATACACCACCGGTGAACGTCTTGAAGAAGATCGAGGAATATTGATCTCAGCTAATGACTTATACGTTTGGATTTGCTGTAAAAACTCATAACAAGAGAATTTCTGAGCTTCGTATTCGGAGTGGCGCAATGCTAGAATGATATAGACAAGGTGTGAATGAATAACGCACGCCATCTGGAAATTGTTCGCCTCTTCAGCTTCCTATCTCCACTTGTTAATAGTTTTTTCAACAAATTCAAACGTATAAGTTATTAGCTGAGATCAATATCCCTCGAGCTTCTTTACGACGTGATCTCGGTCGTCACCGGTGACGCATCGGTCGAGAGCAAACGTTACATATCGCATGGTGTATACGCTCAATTTAACCATAGAAAAAATGAATCGAGCGTCAGCTAAAATGAACCGAAGCTTCGCTAAGCTCTTTTACGGCGTTCTGCATCCTTAATCTTTTCACCTTGGCGAGAAGAACATTTAAACTTGTCACAATTGGACCCTTATCAAAGTAGACTTGTCTTCCCAAGAATATGTTCACCTCTACATCCACAATTTCTTGGTCGCTTCAGCGAAAATGAACTATTTCCCACTTAAGGATTGCGTGGAGAATTGTATTTAATCTACGCACATCACAAAATTACATCGACGAGTCAAACGATAGCTGTAACATCTGCCAGTGCTGGTGATTAATACGACATCTCGCAAGTTCGATTTCTTTCGTTTCCACTGTAGCTAGAAATTTCGCCACCAAAAATGGTAACGGTACGCTAGAGAGAGAACAACAGCGTCTTTGTGTATTTGATGTAAACTACCTTAATTAGGGTCAGTCGTACCTTGAGTAGGATTAGGTGTACCACTTAGTGTACCCATAATTAGCACTTAATTAAAGGAAAAGTTAACCCACAACAGGCGGGGACATAATGGCTCCGGGGACCCGTCTGGGCGTGTAGATGGGAGATAAAACTAAACTAAACTAAGCTAAACTAAACTAAACTAAACTAAACTAAACTAAACTAAACTAAACTAAACTAAACATCGAGACCTGCTCGGTTACCTTGGGAGTTAGTGCCCCGAACTACTCCCTGCCATTTCCCATCTGCACCCATACCGAACGCCCTATATATAGGTTAGGCTCTAAATGTACTAAATATCTTACCTATTTTCATGTTATGATCCACAGCGGGTGCTGGCCTTTTTCCGTCGTCCTTGTCAATGCCTGCTCGTACTAGAACGATATGATTTTCGACATATAATCACAGGCAGTGCTCGCAAAATGCACAGCTTACCTCACTTTTGCTGTTTGCCATGCTGGTATAGTCGCTATACAAACAAATTCGTTAAAGGCTTACTTTTAGGATCATTAACATGACGTAGACAGGGTATATATAGTTCCTGATCAAACTGTCTTTCACGACGATTTTTCAAGCTTTGTGCTCCAATCTGCGGTTTAGTAATTGAGGCAGCTTGCCCTTGGTAAAATACCTAATGATCCAAAGATGAGTGCGTCTGCTTGCTACGGCATAAAATAATATGCAAATGTTAGTCGCCTCAAATGCCAATGCACGCTCATATCCAACCGACCTCTGTTGTAAAAAACATTCCAAGAGGCAATCTTTCGTCTTTGCTCTCCGCGCAGTGTCGTTGTCCTTTCTTGCTTCAGTAAAAAATACAAGGTGAAAAAAGTGCGAGGGTGGCTGAAAATATAAAGGCTAATATACTAATCATAGATTTAGCTAATTGTGCGTTGCAGCATTGACTTAATGGTGAAGACGATTGAAGATGAATGATGTGGACGGCAAGCAAAAAAAGTTCAAGAATAAGACAAGAACAATCACGACCGGTACGCTCTGCCAGTTTTGTTTATGATCTTAATACAGATTTGTCTACATTTTTTCACTAATATTCTTTTCTGGACATTCGTTTGTAAAGTTTGAAGTGCAAAACTGCGGAGGTGGCTGGAGAATATGAAGGTAATATACTTATCATAAATTGCGCTAAATGTGTGTTGCAGCATCGCCTTTATGGCTCAAACTTTGGGGTAGCTTCCCATGACACATCCACCTCGTGTAGACGGATGTAAGTAAAACCTCTCATAGTGGAGGAGATACTATCTTACCAGAAGAGAATATAATAATGACCACGCCTTCTGACGAAATCCATCTGCGACACACTAATCCGCAACCCGTGGGCTGGGCTGCGGGCCTACTTCAACCCACACCAAAACCCGCGGGTTTGAGCCCTAGATGAGAATGCCTTCCCAGAAAAAGGTATAGAATACCAGTACAGTCACACAGCGCCCTCATGACCCAAGAAAATTCAAGTGGTCCAGATGTAGACACGCCATCTATGGGAGGATCCGATACTACTTGAACTTTTGTGAAGCCACTACTATAGTCCGTCCTACACAATGAGTGAGTATTCTGCTTGCGAAAAAATACTGCTGGAAATGGTATAAATGCGACAAAGCAGCTCTTCTCTGACAACGAAAAGTAACTGACTTTCGTGGCTCCCTAAAGGAAACAACTATAGAGTCGTTGATGTGTTTGGAAAAATCGATACGATTAGATTTAGAAATATCCACACACCTAGCGTTTTTTTAGCTCATTAAAAGTACATCAATCTTCGTATCTTTAATGCCTGAAGTGTTATTCATTTTCACACATTTTAAATCGTGATCTTGTCTGTCCCATTATTCATCTTTATTTTCTTGCCTTCCACATCAGTCTTCTTCGATTGTCTTCACTGTGCATCACTCTTTTTTCGTGTTAAAGATGCAGTGACACTCCCCCTAACTGTGGGTTGTGTATGAGCTGCGGGTTGGGTGCGGGTTGGTATGGGTTCGAACCCTATTCTCTCATCAAACACACCACCCCAAAGTGGCTTTAATCCTATTTGTACTTTACAAACAGTACCCTATGCATGTCAATAGAAATGAGTCTATTAGACCAACAGAGCCAAACAGTCACAGAACTTAGGGAAACCAAAGGTCGTAGCGGTAGCTCCAGTGGGTTCATACATCATCTTGGCGCACCGCAAGCAGGTTTTGTCATTGGTTGTAGCCGTATCACTTTAATGACTGCGTGTAGTAGTAATGAAGGAGTGACCTGTCACTACTATGCACTTCTACAGTTTTTTGCTGTAGGATACAGGAAGTATAAGCCCATGGCGGTCGGTGCCTGAATGGCTTCGGGGACTCAAGGTAAGGTGGTGAGTAGGTGCTCTGGACTCTATTTTCTTACTATAGCGCCCTGCGATCCACCTGTGAGATTGCCAACTAGCACCTCACCTTGCGCGCCCTATTTATATTAGTTTAATATGAACATATGCATATAGAAAGTCCTAGATATAAGTTGAAGATGATGTTGCTTTAAACTTGGTACCGCCCTGCTGTAGACGCCCTGTATCTGCATCTCCGTGACGGCCCTGCCGTAGGAGCCCTGCGTCTTGGGTGACTTCTTTTTATATGTGAATCCTTTCAGCAACTTGGTTGTTATCCAGTATCCGGATATCCAACACTCTCCTTCGACCTTTTTCTGGAAGTATTCACCTGTCAAAAGGTTTATATTCAACAGCTCTGAGGCTTACCCTGAGGACGGTGCCTGGATACCTGCCATTTCCTGTCACTTGAGCGCGCCCTGCACGTAAGTTTGTAGTTGCTCCTCTTTCTTTAATTGTTTCCAACAAGTTACCCCGAAGCCGCTCGGCTGCCTTCGCCCTGCGTGGCACGACGCCTAACATTGGTCGTAAACGCGTGAGCTTTACACGTTCTAGTGCCTTTGTCATTACATCCGCAACTTGATTGTTTGACGACACGTATTCAGTCTTCAGTCTTTCTTCTTGCACCGGTGTCTTCACGTAAAGGTACTTGTTCGTGATGAAGCTTAACAGGCTTTTCCGTAAGACAGATGGCCTCCATCTTGTCGCAATATATCTTTGGTGTCTGTGTCTTGATCTTTAACTCCTTGCATAATTTGTGTACCCACTGCAAGTCTCTTACACCTCCATACATCGCATATAATTCGGCTTCCATAGTGCTCAGCGCATTGATTCCTTGCTAGCGCGATCCATAGCTGACCATAGCTCCATCTACCATCGTCACATATCCCCTGATGCTCCTTCGATCTTCCGTACCGATTGCATAGTCATCATCAGTATAAACAGTTAATTCAACTGCTACTATTGGTCCTTGGCAAATCACTATCAGCAAACCAAAATCCTTGGTTCCTTGTAGATATCTGGGAACTCGTTTCGCTTATGCATAGTGTTCTGCCGTATAGTTGCTTAATACTGCCCCAACCTTCTTACGGCATGCGCAATGTCCTGCCGTGAGCCCGATACCAAGTACTGCAGTGCACTAACTGCCTCTCTGTATGGCTGGTCACATGTGTCCTCTTTCTTATTGACTGTATACATCGCCGTTTCTGGGATTGGTGCTAGGTTACGCGCCGCCAAATGAAAGCGCTTGAGTATTCCCACGACGTATGCTTCTTTACTGAGGAATACATGTCGGTCTGTTGCCCCCTCGACACTTGACTGGCCCAAGCATTACCAGTTCATACACTTCTCTTAATTGCATCCTTACGTGTTCACAATCAGCTTCATGTCCCATGAGAAATAAATCATCCACATATACAGTGAGCAGCATATCAATCTCCCCCTCTTGGAATCGGGCGTAAAGGTCCCATCGGCACTCGACTCGGACAAAACCTAGACGTTGTTGTCGATCAATCACCTTTCGATTTCATACGTTAGGGGCTTGCTTCAATCCCTTGACTAACTTGCACACATAATCTTGCTTGCTGACTTCAAGGCTAGTCGGCTGTTGCATGAGTATTTCTTTCGTTTAGTTCGCCATGTAAGAAATCTGTCTTCACATCGTATTTTTATACTGCCCAGCCTCGTTGTAACGCGAAGTGCAGTGCCGCTCGTATAGTGTCGAATCTGATCACTGGTGCATATGTCTCGTAATAATTTATTCCATAGACTTGTTTAAATCCATGCACCACTAGCCGTGTGTTAAATCGTTTGACGTAGACCTGCTCGTCTTTCTTTAGTGCATATACCCATCGTTTGGTAATCACATTCTGTTCTGTGCGTTTCGCCCTGCAATGCACAAGAGCCCACACATTATGTCTTTTCAGTGACGCCATCTCTTCTTGCATAGCAGCTAGCCAGTAATTTGCGTGCTGTTCATCAGCAAGAGCGTGCTTATATGACTGTGACAATTTAATCTCGTCTGCAAGAAGATGGTCCTTTGGACTTATCACTGCTGCAGAACTATCATATGCGCCCTGCGCTAGCTTCTGCTTTCTTGCCTTCTTGTACGTCATGTGATACACTTGCACGTAGTCCTTGTACTTCGAATTAGGTTTCCTTTTCCTTGCAGGCCTTATATTCGTGTCTGTATTCAGCCCTGCAGACACACGTCTGTTTTCTTTCGTGGAGTCTGACTGCCCTATCCTCGGTGCACACCTCAACCGGTTCTAGGTTGTTATCTTGTCTTGTTGCCACCAGATTATCTAGAGACTTCTCATATCTTTCCGCATCTTGACAAACATAGGCTCAGATGGAAGCTGTGTAGCTTCATCACCGTAGGCATTGTTTAGAAGTATATCCATATACTTCGACTGCATCGTATAGTCTTCTTTGAATCGTATGTTATCTTGCCTTGCCGTTCCGACGGTACCCGTTCTGATGTCCATGCACTTGTATCCATTCATGCTTCGATGAGTATCCCAGTAGGATCCCTTACCTTGTCCTGATACTGAGCTTCTCTTTTCGTTTACGACGTCCGTCTGAAATGTAAATGAAAACAACGCATCCCCACGTCCGTAGATGGGATACGTCTCAGCGTTCTCCATACAGTAGCCCATATGGTGTGTGATCTCCAATTGTCTTGGACACAGTAACATTCCATGTATCAACGACATGTAGTAGGCACTCACCCCATAGAGTATAGGGACATTGAGTAGCTTCTAGAAGGGTCCTAATCATCGTGACAATGACGCAATTCTATCGTTCTGCCACACCATTTTCTTGTGGGTTGTATCCGTTTATTGTCTGCGTCTTGATCCCAAGCATTCTATCCCTTGGTCAGCAAACAACTCTTGAACCACTCGTCTTTTGTGTTGGAATTCTGTGTTTAAGCTGGACTAGTTTCTTAATATTCTCCACTGCACTGACTTCTTGTCCAATAGAATTGTCAATTTGTACAATAAGCAGGAAATATCTGCTTCCACATATGGCGCTCTTTTCTTCAATAGTATCCACATCCATGTGTAGCCGTTGCAGCGGTCTTTCAGCCCTCTCAGTTTTGGATGGATAATGCATTTATCTTGTTTTCGACACTTCACAAGGAACACAAGCATAGTTGTTCAACTCCTTATTGATCTTGATACCCTGTACCATCTCTTTCCATATTACGGAGTACCTTCATCCCCACATGGTTATAATGACGATGCCACGTCTCCATGTTGGCCTCTGCCTTTCTTGCTTTCTTGTTTGCACTCTTGGAGTGATCAATGGTTGTCGTTACATCATACGTCCCCATTGGTGTAAGGGCACGATGAGGGAAAAACATACGGTAAGTTCCCGCCATCTTCATAAATTTGATCTTGAATGCCATGGAGTCCCTGCTCCGTTCTCGCTTCAAGCAGCACACCTTCTGGTTGCGCGAATTAGCATTCGAAAGCCTTGCTCTCGTATTAGGTCCAGCGATATCAAATTCACATGTGCGCCTGGCACACACCACATGTTTTGCAGTATACAACGTTGTAGTGTCTTCCAGTCTTGTATCAGGATCACCACGCCGCCTTTCTCCGTGACGGTGACATAAGAACCGTTCATCATCACTACTGTCTTCCTCCAACTTCTTGAAGGTATGTGAAGAATTCGCGTACGCTACATAAATGCATTTGGCTTCCACAGTCGAGCTTCCATTCAACAATGGAGAAAGCAGGTGGCTCATATCGGATGAGAAGTTTGGAGAAACATTGCCAACAAGAGCAGCGAGTGTCTCCTGAACTAAGTAATGAGTATTCACGGACGAAGGCGCTGAATCCTGGCGCAAAGCTAACGCTGGCTCAAGTGAAAAATGGATTGTTCCAAGCGGGAAGGATGAATGACTACACTGGTCAACGACGTGATGGATCGCATGGGGTCACACTTCAAGTTAACAACGGCGAGGCGCGCAGGGCCGGCCACAGACCAAGCATAAGAAGCATGAGAATGTCAAGCACCAACAGAAATGTTGAAGATTCTACAAGACGCCGCCAGTGCCGTGTATGCAACGAGCCTGGAAATTGGGCACGCGATTGTACCAACGGAAGACGTATGGAAGCGCAAGGACAGCAAGGGAGCTCACGTTATCAAAGCCGGGCAGCCAGCCGAAGCCATGAAAGTGCCGCAGAGGTGGCCGTGGCAAAAGCCGTCCAAGAAAGAAAGACTTAATGATAGACGATCACACTATGGAGGACAAGACTTTGTTCTCATGGTGAAAACTGATGCTGAAGGCAGCCAGCCGAAGCCATGAAAGTGGCGCAGAGGTGGCCGTGGCAAAAGCCGTCCAAGAAAGAGTTAATGATAGACGATCACACTATGGAGGACAAGACTTTGTTCTCATGGTGAAAATTGATGCTGAAGGAACATCTAAGGCGGCAAGATTCGCCATTTTATTGATGTAGTCTTCCACGCTTTGATCGCTTCGCATTTTCGTACTTAGCATCTCTTGCAGTATGTCTAGCTTGTTCCGCGGCGGCATCCCATCGACTTCAGCTAATATCGCCATATACAAGGGATGTGACTGTCCGGACTCGATCGCATTATGAATTCTTAACGCCAGACTTGCGCTCAGCGAATCTACTAGGAATAGATGCGCCTTCCGGTTTCAACATCGCCCAGCAATCTTTTTTCGCGTGTCTTCGAATCTTTCTCGGCCTTCTACTAACGCCAGAACCCCTTGTGCAGCAAACTTTACCCTTATCTTGAGCTTCCAGATCGCACAGTCTTCGGCGCCCCTTAACTAAGGTACTCGATTGTCCGAACTAGTGTCTTTGGTAACCATCTCTTCTTTTCTACTACTTGATATGGGTTGGTCGCTCGATATTTAGCGTATGCGGAGGAAGAGCCCTTAGCTTCTCTCAAAAATGCACTTGACTCTTGTTGACGAAATCCGGCAATGTGGAAGGGGGTGGATCCGGTTATTTTTTTTCTTTGGGTTTTCTCCCGGTCGGGATTTGACCCGTGGTCTCGACCAATCAGCATCCTCGCTTGGGCTTATAACCTATTGTTTTTTTCATTAGTTGTAGCCGTATCACTTTAATGACTGTGTGTAGTAGTAATGAAGGAGTGACCTGTCACTACTATGCACTTCTACAGTTTTTTGCTGTAGGATACAGGAAGTATAAACCCGTGGCAGTCGGCGCCTGGATGGGCCCGTGGACTTAAGGTAAGGTTGTGAGTAGGTGTCCTGGACTCAACTTGCTTACTATAGCGTCCTGTTCTCCACCTGTGAGATTGCCAACTGGCACCTCACCTTGCACGCCCTATTTATATTAGTTTAACATGAATATATATGCAGATAGAAAGTCCTAGATATCAGTTGAAGTTGCAGTTGCTTTCAACTTGGTAACCGTCCTGCGGTAGACGCCCTGCGTCTGCACCTCCTTGACGGCACTGCCGTAGACGCTCTGCGTCTTGGGTGACTTCTTTTCGTATGTGTATCCTTTCAGCAACTTGGTCGTCATCCGGTATCCGGATATCCAAAAAAAAAACAACGTCAGTTGTCGCCACGACGTCCTCTCTTCATGATGTGGGAGGCATTTGCAGCTCGAGCGAAGACGGGGAGCGTTTCTGCTTGCTGACCGGTGGTATTCAAGATAAAGCACTGACGATGTGAAAGGTGAATTTTAATTATTAATTAAAGATTTTACCATTTTTGAGAAGCGAACAAGCATTGACTTTATTTGCTGCAATTTGGTTTCAGAATTCCTCTCAAAATAGTTTTATTAACACTCAGGCGGGGCTGATTCATCCACCCTTTGATTTTCCGCTGACAGATTCTCTGGTATTGGTATCGCCTGCTATCGATGGAGCTGCTACTTGCGTAATCGTCGCGTTCAGCAGCTTAATGTCATCGACTCTCTATTTGTTTTCTCAGTTAAGAAACGCCGCAAGTACGTCAGAAGTCAAATGTTAGTCAAAGGTGCTTGCTTACATATGAATTGATCATTTTAAAGATATGCAGAAGACAAGCATCAATTTTTGTTCCTTTTGACATTCACATTTTATTAAAAAAAGAGATAAAGCACTGTTTAGGCCCTGGTCCAAAACCCAAAAAGCTATTCTCATTCTCAAAAATATTTGGCGAACGCTAAACATACCGCCCCCCCCAAATCATTACCTGTAATGTTTCCGAGCGATTCTAAAAAAACGATTCATAAGGATTATACTGTGTGTCCACATCAATCGGCGTGGCGGATACAGAATATAGTGGTAAGCCCTGAGACGACTTCTCATTGGGAAGTCATCGCAGGCTACGCGGAGGTAGCAATCATTACACCATGGTCACAAACCTTGAGCTGATACAACGTGCTAGGTTGACTCAAAAATGCAGATAGACATTATGAGAATCAAGTAATAGAATGAATTACCCGAAAATTAGTTATTTTATTCCTTGCAACACTAGCATCTTACAAGAATAAGAATGGATTTCGTGGTTCAAAACTGCCCTTCATCTGGAGTGGGACAAATCCGATTCGAGAATGGGAATAAAAAGTTTTGGACCAGGGTCTTACTGACTCCCCTTTTCACCTAACGTAAAACAGCAGTTTATTGCTGACTTTTGGACCCCTAAGTAAAAAACCCGTGTGATAGATGGAGATTCACTTTGAGCGAATGTAAAAGATATATCTTAAGCTATCCCTAAGCATACCTAATCCTCATCATTACAGCAAAACTATTTCGAAAAAAGACCCTGAATTTAATTAGACGGGATTCAAAATATAAGAGTAAAATATGGAGAGACGTCATGCATGATTTCGGTCTACTTCGAAGTGTTTCATTATATATAAAATATGGCTTCATAAAGTTTCTACCAATTGGTACGCTGTCATATAGTTAGCTTTATTTGGGCAAAACCACGAGCGGCCTCAAATTGGCAGGAGGCCCCAAATTGGTGGTTTACCTCGGGCCTACTATTAAGAGCTAAAACTTTATACATGCACATCGTAAAACTACATCACAGTATCCGCTCTCACTTCCGGATTTTCTGAAATAATCAGTTGTTCTGGGCGTATCTATTTTTAGAACAAAGTGTTAATGAACCAACAGATGTCTTAACGTCCATGAGACGCTGAATCGCCAGATCATTGCTCATTGGTATTATGTGATGCTGCGGAAGATATATACTATTCACAGTGAAGACAGTTGATGCATGTGAGTATAATGCAGATAATGCAAGTTTAAATTTCCCAAAATAGATCTGTGGGCTTAAAAAAATATTGGGAGTAAATGCAAATGATACAAGGTTTCTTTTAAAGTGATTTAGAGGCTCCCCACCATGTGGAAATTCCGTCAGCACTTCCGACAAGTTGGGAACGTGTGTCAATCCACAACAGTGTGAGTACCACAGAACGTAGTATAGACGAGTCGATACCATTTTGAAATTTATATATTTTTAACTGTACCAAGATTGGAACGAGACAATTTTTGGACAGCTGCGGAAGTAACAGTGGATACTTTACTTTAGGAAAATGCATAGATCCGTACTATACAATCTAAGGTACCCAAGTGTTAGTAGCTGCCTTGCTACTAATCAAACAATGTCCCCGTTCCCGCTCGGAAGTGGGCCGAGCTCAATCCTAATTTTAAGGAGGGAGACAAGACGTCATCCAGGGTCAAATGCAAGCGATGCAATACATCTGTAGCTGCGGCGATTGAAAGGCCAATGTAACACCTGCAACTGTGTCACAAGCGCGTAAGAAGAGGTGGCCAGATGATGTCTTCACCTCCTTTTTCACCCCCCGCTCCGGCTGCTGAGAATGACTTGACTAGTTAAGAAGAGTCGAAAGGATACGAGTCGAAATTCAGTCACCACTACCAACAATAGCTGGAGTGGAACCATGCGTCCATTTGTCAGTTCCTTCTCCGCAAAGGGGATGAAAGAGCTGGATGAGCTGTTTGCTACTGCTATTCATCGTACTGCCACGCCATTCACATTCTTCTCCAACCCGCATCGGGGGTACTTCTTTCAGAAACGCCATGCTTGCTATCAGATACCTGGTCTGGACCGAATTGGTGGAGAGTTACTCCAATTTAGAGTACGAAAGCGTCATGGTTGATACGATGGCCGAGATCCGATCACGGAGGACTATCAATCGATGAAACTACAAACGTTCAAGGGAAGCAGATCCTTAATCTAATGACAAGTTCCTCTAGAGCCTTTTTTCTGGAAAATTTTACGATGGATCTGGGGAGCGCGTTTGCTGAAAATTTGTTAGGAAAATAATGGATGCTAAGAAACGCTTGCGCCAACAGTTGGATAATACTTTTCCCGATATTATCATGATTTCAAATACAAATGACTCCTACCAGACTGCTACATCATTTTTGCAGAGGTCCTTTGCAGCGTATTCTTTGGAGCTTTGTTTCAGATTCTCCAAACGTCATGCGCTGTCTGCGAAAGCTGCTGTACAAGTCGAATAAGGTTAAAAAGTGCACCACATAGTCCCAATAATTTTGTATGGAGGTGCTGAAGCTTGAAGGACCCTCGAGGACACTTAATAAAGCGATCGCTGTTGTCAAGCATTTTCGTTCAGTACATTTATGTTCGACTGCCTGTGCAAAGAGAAATTTCAGCAAACGTATGCACTCATTCTGTTCACAAAGACGCGTCGGTCGACCTCGCACTATATGTTTGAAAAACTACATTAAGTTCAGGTGACAGCCACAGATCTGTCAGCGAAGATTGTACACGGCAGGGTAACCTTGACATTGACCTTTCAGCGCCTATACAGCGCATTTTACTCAGCAAAGGATTCTGGAAGCGATGCCTAGCGATGGATAATCTACTCAAGCCTGTTTGTGCCTGTCTTGGATACTTGGAAGTTGACGAGGCTACATTCTCTTCGGTGTTTGCCTGTTCTCTTTACATCAAACCCAGTCTTGCCGTCAAGCTACCGAGCACAGTGAAATCTGCTCTGGCGTCAGAGGAAGGATAAGTTTCGTCGGCTTCAGAAGAATCCGGAAAAGCGCTTTGCAGTGATATAAAGGCCTGCTCATGCGCTTGCCTTTCGTACGAACCCTTGCTTCGACAATATGCGAGAGCTTCTTAAAAAGGAACACGGCGATGGATTTTGGATTTGGGACAAATCCAAAAATCTATCGCAGGATCCATGCGGAGCCAGTGTCAAAATGCGCTGATGACATTCAGCCCGAACGAAGTGCATTACAGCTTTTATTTCAAGAACTTGCTAGGTAACCCCAATGAAGGCGACATTTTCCAGCATCAAAGCAGACGAAACCTGTGCTGATTCGTTTGCAGGTAAATGACGCCTAGCCTCACTCTTCACCAGCTTCAACTTAATTCAACTGGTGCCGACGGAGGCGAAAGGAATCATAAGACATCCAAGCCAGTTCATTGTAAGAAGAGGGGCCTCTAGGAGCAAAAAGTAGAACAGCAGGCAGCGATAGCATTTAATTGTTTCGGACAGTACAAGAATTAAGAGTTGTGCGCCGCATATCATTTGGGCCAGACTTATTCAACTCAAGGAGGTCGTCGATATTAGCTCTAGTGTAAATTGCTCTTCAACCACTATAAATACGAGCAATGTGTCAGGTGGTGGGTACAAGGGGCAGGTGATAATGAAGGCGATTACGATGGCGAATTGCTAAACTCCATTGATTTTTGATGGGCTGTTAGACGATCTAGACCTCAGCCATATCATGCACCCTTTGGTGACAGCTTGGATGCTGTGTTAATGAGGATGACATTCTTGGCCAGGTTAATGTAATCTACCTTCTCTGATGTTTGACTTTAGTTGTTGTGAATGCATCTTTGTGTTTTGATTTAAAATCAACAATAAGACGAACAATTCTATTACTTGTCTTCTTTGGGTGTGATTTTATCATCTATCATCTGCTATTGTAATTATGAATTCTAGTAAAACTATTTCTAAAGTGGCCTAGGGCTGTATCATTACTTGAAGCTTCTACCCTTCCCCATTTGCCGGAGCAGCTTTCACAAGACAATTATTGTTACTTCCGACGAAACTTTGCGCGATCAACAGCTCAAGTGCTCGTTGGAGAGAAAAAAAGGTAATTTCGACAGAAGGAGTACAGCGCGATGGCTGCGTTGCGAACGGAGGTAACATTGCGCAAATTGAAGAAGACTGGTACTTGAAGCGTAACGCCATACACAGCATAAGCAGCACAGCAAATGGGTAGGTACATCAGCGCTGTGGT
>MIQA02003295.1:0-51331 GCA_001887855.2 Sclerospora graminicola | reverse complement strand
ATAATCAAAATGATTAATCCGAATGTAGCTAAATTGAAGCTACCACGAAATATGAAGAAACTGCACTCATCTTTCAACGTCGACCTACTCTCGCCATACAAGCCGAATGTCTCTGAGTTTGCGGGACGACCAATTCCGAAGGCATCACCAGTTATCCTAGAGTCGGACATAGGAGAAAAACTCTACATTGTGGAAAAATTGCTTCGTAGTCGTCAGCGCAGCCGCCAAAAAGAATGGCTAGTAAAATGGCATGGCATCCCGGAGTGTGATAGTACTTGGGAGCGCGAGAAATCTTTTCGCCACGTTTCGGATTGGCATCGACTAGTACAGGACTTTCGAGACCACCAATACGAAGTCAAGTTCGGGGAGACGTCAGGCCGCAGGGTACGTGCGACTTGATATCTCACGTACCCGGGCAACACAACCATTACATATTGGATAGTACCTGAAGTAACAGGTTAGATATTGGATAGTACCTGAAGTAACGGGTTTCACAACAGGATAACGTCCCCACGAAGCTTCTAGAAAGGATAGGCTTAGATGTAGCACAGGTTAGCGAACTAAGGACCTAACGCTTTTCAGTTTTAAATTTACCAAGTAAAGCTCAAGCCCCACACAATCGCCATCATCAATAGCTGAAGGCGAAATTCGATAAAAAGACGGCGCATCTCATTCATTTGCAGCGTGTAGCAATGGAGCGCAATGCGAGTTCTCTGGGGGAAACCGATGCGGTATTGAAGAAGGCACTTGATAACTGGAACGCTGGTTTAGCAGCTACCGCTGTCATTCCCGCGTCTGTATCCTTCTCGGGTTTGGGGATTCCGGTGGAAGTGCTGATTACGCACAAGCAATTTCGTCCCCATGCAATGGACGCTGTTAGGATCGATGACAACAACGTCAGCACGTTCCTTCTCGCTGAAAGCAGTGGATCAAGTCTCCTATCTGCTGAGCAAAGATAAAAGAGTAATGTGGACTGGTAGACGTACAGTCAGCGGAGTACCACGAATAGCAAAAGAGTTGGGAGATGTGAAGTCCGATAAAGTGTCGGTCGAGTTTCAAATGGGAAAAAGCTGGAAACGCTGGACAAAACCGTCCAAATAGCGCAAGCGAAGGAGCTTGAGCGTTTTGATGGCATGGAAAAAAATTCTTAGAAGTGGCGACTCTGCAGCTTCAGGTGCCGCGAAACAAGTTCCCTCGAGAAACTCGTAAATGCTTTAATTGGTGCATTACAAAGCGCTGACACTGGTAGTGATAGCTCGATGATACCTTGTGCTCATATTGAGTCCAGCGACAGCAAACATACAAACACAGAAGTACTTACTGACAGCAGTGAGCGCATGACAACCGTGATTCCTCCAAAAGTTTAAGTTACGCCCGCTCCCCCACCACCGTCATCTGTTGACAAGCTTATAGAGCAGAAGAGAGTCCATCTTCAGCGCGAGCA
Source organism: Sclerospora graminicola (assembly GCA_001887855.2). Taxonomy (NCBI): domain Eukaryota; phylum Oomycota; class Peronosporomycetes; order Peronosporales; family Peronosporaceae; genus Sclerospora; species Sclerospora graminicola. Next base: position 49,887 of record MIQA02003295.1, on the reverse strand, counting down.
AAATTGCACCCAATAATGCAACATTGATTCAAATGCAACCTCTTTACTTTCGGCACAAATCGCAAAATAACCCCGCAATTCACAAATATGGTGGATTTTACAAATATAGAGTGTTTAAACAGTTTCAACACTACATGTGGTTTTGGTTTTATGTGGCACATGTAAATTATTTTTATGCTTGTAATTTATTTTGTTTTACCTATTTAGCAAAATTTCCTGTGTGTGTTTGGTCACTCATTAACGGCACAATCGCAAAATAACCCCGCAATTCACAAATAAAGAAATCTGTGTTAAAAAAGTTTAAACAGTACATTTGTTCTGTGGTTTTATGTTGTACATGTAATTTATTTCTGATGTCGCAAGAATATATTTCACTTTAACGTCTTTTGAACTGTCTTCAGCTACAAAAGCAAGCTAGTTGTTAGAGCCTTTTTTGTCGCATACGTTTCTAGCGGCGTTGCCACATGAACGTGTATTTTATTGGGGATCTGGCAGACCACAAGGTGCGAAACTTTGGCTTGTTTTTCCTCTTCTATTTCACGCTGAGTGGACGCTAACGTAAACCGTGGCTCCTTTGTAGCCTGGCGCATTTTGGTTGCATTGGAAGAATAAAAATTGCCGTATCGAAGTGTATGTGTGAGTTTCTCGAGTGGCGTCCAAAAGACGCTATTCTTCTGAGCGCTGAATCCGCCCCTGTGCTGGTAAAGCCGGTGATATTGCCACCACGAAATGAAGATATTGCAGAGCCCGAGGGGTTTCCACCCAAAAGTAAAGTGGTAGAAGCGGTGATGGGAATTTTTAATGCTTATGACGCAAACAACGTCGCAATATCGCACAATTGTATACGAATCGGGCGCGATCTTGGAATATCTCGAGAAGAAATACGACCATGTCCTCGTATGCCAGCATTATCAGCGTTGTATGCAGTGGCACAATTGCGTTTGTACGAAGCAAATTGAATTTTGTCCGTTGTGGGCGACTTGGTCGTGTATTTGCGTCGATTTCCGCAAGTGAAGCGCAATCCGGCTGTGGTGAATGCCAAGTGGGCGTCTGTCGATAGTGAATTCACTCTCTGGGAATTCTATCTCGATGGACGCCATTTTCTCGTCGACTCGGATCGACCGTACTTGTACTCTTTACAAACGTTGCCTTCGCTGTGCGATGTAGCTTGCAAATTGATGGACTATCCACGTTTGGCAATGCGCGCTTGTGTGCACGCGCATCCATTGAAACAACGTGGCCGCCACATTGGCGAACGACATTTGGTTCAAAAGTACTCACGAAGACATGTTGTTCTTGTGGTGGCAGAATTGATCAGCCGTATATATATAAGCAACGACCAGAGGCATCGGAACCGGGCGATGGTCTCGCTCACGTCCGTGCAGACCACTCAATTGCCCTCGTGATAAAACGAAGTGGAGGGGTAACGCGTCTTCAACCTGAAGGGAGCAGCGTTTTCACAAGAATCTAGTGTGGACATACTGAACAGAACAAATGTGTACGATCCTGTATAACCTAGCAGTCGAACTAACTGCTACGTACGACTAGCAGCAACTTGCGCGGAGTTAAACAAATATCAACACTACTCATCCAATTGTTTAACGCTTGATCCGGTCCACCATCTTGTCGCTCCAAAATAGCTCCAAGTTACATCAGGCCAACTTTACGGAGTAACTTTTGGGCACATTGCCACGTTTGCTCTTTTCATTTCTCTGTATTCACGACGCCGCATTCAACCATCATCTCGCGCTCGAAAAAGTGCCACGTTTTCTCCATGTGCTTATATACTTGCCACGTTGCATCCGACAGATCGTTCTTTCGACCTGCTGCTCGAGCAGCAGGAATGACATGCTCTCACTGTCTACGATCATGGAAAGTGGCGTCACACGCTTTTCTTCACGTACGTGTTTGATATACTGTTGCAAAACATCATCATGTGTGCGCTTACTCATTTCTCGGGAATACATTCCTTGCTCCAAATTGTCTTTACCTTCAGATTATTGTCTTGGCTCTGGAAAACTTTATGACTACCAAGTTTCTTTCGAATAGCATCCGAACGCAACCAAATCAACGTGTTGTCATGATTAACCAGCATCTGTGCCAAACTAGACTTGCCGCTAGATGGGAGACCTCCCACCAAGATCACGCACGGTCGCTCGGCAGGTGAACTCAAAAACGCCAGAGAACGAGCCAGTAAGACCGAGCTTGCTGAGTTTCTCGAGTACGACGTCCAGCTGCCAACGTGGGGTCGAGTACACGAAATCCAGATACGTTTGCTCACACCACCGCTCGATACGCAGCATAAAACGCAAAAAATCTGAATTTTCAGGAACATTCTTCTTGGCGTGGATCAGATATCGCTGCCGCCGATAAAGCGCAAGATCAAGACACCCTTTTTGGAATATATCCATCGATAGAAATGCGACTTCACACAGTGGGTCTCCGAAGCGAAACTTCTCGTTGAACTCAATGCAATCCAAGATGACAAAGTTAATCTTCTTGTTCGATTGAACCAGTCGATAAACATGGTCAAGACGTAAATATCCATTGGAATCAGATGTATACTTTCTCCACTCGAGTTTCAAGGGTTCCCTTGAACTTCTCTAACCACGCATATGATAACTTCTTCACACGCTAATATACCCATTCATTGACTGTGACTCCCGCATGGGACGCTGTTTGCTGGAAATTCTCGATATACGTTAAAAAATTTTGGAATTTTTCATTTCGCCTAAAATAAGTTATTATTCTTTTTTCTTCAAACCACGTTACCTTCAAATAGCACCACTTCCATGCCGGTGCGCCAATTATATCGATCCGAGAGTGTCAAGACGGCGTGTTTTGTCATCTCGTCATCGACAAATTCAATAATTGCATACGTCTCGCCCGCCGCGATTGGAGGTTTCAACATGGCATTTCGTCCCGTCACCGTATTCTTCTTTAGCAGACGCAAACACGAAATCTCGCCGCATCCTTGGAACGTTTCGCGCAACGACGCTACGGACGCATCTTCGGGCAAGTTATACGCAATCGCTGTGTGTGCCAATTTCCCATGATACGTCTGGTTCGGTGGGAGGGGCTCCTTGCGACACATCATGCTCTCGTCTTCATTCAGTAGCAACTTGGTCGACAGTTCCAGTGCTTTTTTATTTGATCCATGTCTGTTGTAAGCTTCTTTACACGACCAAAGGACGCCAAGAGCTCGAGCTTGACATATCCATCGGCATTCATATTCTTCAACAAGAAGAGATCACCGAGCAAGTTTTCATCACAGAAATAGTATTCCAATTGGTCACAGATTGTACGAAGAAAGGTTGCGGGCTGTGGAGCGCCAGTAACGTCGCTAGATGCTTCGTCGACTAGATGGCCACTGTCCTTAGCCTCGTCCTCAGACAAATGCAGCGATTGAACCGCTTGGCCAATCGCTCCTACGGCCATTTCGTCACACGAAGGAGGTGGGGGCACCATGATATTCAGCACTGGAGGCGGTGGTCCTTGTGGAAGCGGTGGCTGCGATCGCAGATTTGGAGGCTGTGGATTTCGTCGGCGCAATGGAGGCTGTCGAGTCGTCTGCAAATGAATTCCAGGCAGGTACGAGGGATGACGGATGGATAGGGGCCGAGAACGAGCGCTTGCGACTGGGAATGTAATACTGGGACGCGAGTTGCGCCATTACATCCATTTCGTCTGAGCGGTTATAGTTACCGCGGCTGTACGAGGGCGAACCAGCTGATGATAAGAACGTATCCGTTGCAAACGATGGAAGAGGTGGATGCGATAAGTTCGATTCGAGTGCTGAGTCGGGATCAGAAGACATGATGATAGTTGTCGTAAAAGGAGCTTCAGGTCTTGGAGAGAAAAGAACGACTGAGATGTGGCGGTATTCAAGAGAGATCAAAATGAGGTCCCGTCACTCTTGAGGTGAGTCAAGTCGAAGGAAGGGTCTGTACCTATCGTTGGTGCGTCTTGGTTAGAAGACGGAAAGACTGTCATGGAACGATTGATTACGTGGGTTCATGAGTGACCAAGCACACACAGCCAGAGCAAGCCGCCCGACGGAAATTTTGCTAAATAGGGTAAAAATAAATTATAAGCATAAAAATAATTTACATGTGCCACATAAAACCAAAACCACATGTAGTGTTGAAACTGTTTAAACACTCTATATTTGTAAAATCCACCATATTTGTGAATTGCGGGGTTATTTTGCGATTGTGCCTTACTTTTTGACTTGCTTCTGTCAGAATTTTGCCGACGATTGGATGAAATGAAGTTTTTGACAAAATTCTGGTCGGGCGAAATTACCGTGATTTTTGCATATTGTTTAGGTAAGAGTAAAAAAGGGAAGACAAGTACGCCAAAAACATTATTAGTGAACTCACCCAGAAAGAAGGCCCTCTACAGCCATTCAGATGGGCGGACACGGAAACAATCACTGATAAGGATTATACGTTACGAGAAGCGCTAATAGCTATGGGGCTCCAACAAGTGGAAACACCTTCCCCTGGAAATTGCCAAGCGTATAGTATCATTTAAGCGCTTTATAACTCATCTTTGGAAGATCATCCACAAGTATTGGAAAAAGCTACAACAAGCATAAATAAAGATGCCTGGAAAGAGGCATAATGGATTTCAATTCAAAGTTTTCGACAGGAGTAAGAAAACAAACTTTACGAAGTTTAGGAAGGGGATACGACAACATATCAGCAAAATAATCCGAGATTGCATTCAAGGAATATTTGCTAGACTATGGTACTTGTTGGACGCCACGGTAAGTTGTAAGAGTTGGAGTAGTAATGACACCTTAATTTGTTTAGGTACGATGTTACAACGGCACATCTACGTGAAAAGTGCGGATCCTTCAAGTGGAAAACTAGGAGTTATTCATTACGCACCTGAGACGCGTGTGGTACAGCGGAAGAAATTTGCAACGTGTGGAGAATTTCCTCTCTCGATTTCACATTGTATTCAAGAAGTGTTGCAGATTAAATCAGAGGCGAAGGTTTCGAATGGGAAACTACCTTTGATTATTCACTTAGAAAATGCGCACTACAAGGCTTACTTAGATGGATGGAGAACGCTAGAGGACATGAATCGATATAAAAACGGAACTCAGGACGTCGAAATGAATGACACGGAAGGAGAAACGAACAGGATCCCCGTCGAAACAGTTGAAAATCACATCGACCAATCACGCTTTAAACCAAACATAGTATAGATTGGTCGACTCCTGAAAGAGCACGGAGCTCCTGCAAAGGAGAACGGAGAACGGTCAGCCTGGAACGTTACTAATGATGAGAACAGACTGGTCACCGTGACGTCGTCGGAACCAGTTCAAGAAGACCTGTTACAAGCAATTGTACGGGATGGGGCAGCAAGGAGATACATTGCGGAAACTTATGACATCGATAAAGCCATATTGATGGAATGGCATAATTACACCCATGGAACTCTGGCTTTGGAACAGCAACCACCACAGGAGGGGATGATTGACAAGCGGAAACACATCAAGGCGGAGCAAGTAACACGTAAATACCAGACCAAACATTTTCGGCTCAAATACCCAATTCGAAGAGCTGGCAGGAAACGCACAACAGAAGAGATTCAAATGGTTATGGATACGAAGACCTTAATCTTGCAGATTGGAGCATCCAATTGGGACCAGTTACGCAATCTTTGGATCCGGTCAATAGTACAGGTCAGAACAAGAGATCCACAACGTCAAAGAAGAAGAGCCAAGCAATTGGAACAAGCTTTGTATGGGATGGTTACTCACAGGGAGCAAATTTTGTTGATAGCAGAGAATAAAGTTGTCAAATCTAATCAGGTACGGTAGATAAGTGATTACGCAGATCTAACGAAAATATCCGATGTCATTTTCGACGCACAGTAACTTGGAAAAAGCGAACAAAGCGTGACAGACATCATTATTGAGGACCCACTATGTGAACATCAATCCGTAACTGAAATTCTGGACAAATTCGCATGGGTTTCAAAAAAGATCTTGGGGAGACCGAAAGGTCCAAAAGGAGGGCTTGGAGATCAAGCTCCTAGATCTCGTGAACAATTGAAACGATAGGAAGGTAACGGAGTTGGAGAATGATCCGTACTGGCTCCGGTTACAGACTATGATATCAAGCTAGCAATCCGGGGGTTGAAAAGGCGGAAAGCGGGTGGTCCGGATGGTCTGAATAATAAATTTTATAGGAATTTCGCTGCAGAATTAATTCCGGATTTGGAGATGGTATACAATGATATCTTGCAAGGGTCACCTCCTCCAGCCTCTTTCCTGGTAGCAGTCATTATTCCGTTGAAGAAGAAAGGAGACTCAACGAATGCGATGGACTACCATCCCATCTCCTTGTTGCAGACCAGCTACAAGATCTTTGCGAATATAATTGCTCTCAGACTACAGCGGTTCTTGGGCGGCTCATAGGTGATTCTTATTAGGGTGTATGGGCGCCGAATAGATAGAGCGGTGGTGATGATGATGGAAATATAAAGACCAATTAATGACAAGGATGTCAAAACGGAAGCAAACAATAGTGGGTTTTATTAATTGATTTCGCGAAGGCTTACGACACTGTGGACCGGCATTACTCGATGGCTACATTAACTAGGTTTGGTTTCTCAACACGATTTGTATCTTTGATGTGGGCGTTCCATAGTGGAACGACAGCTAGATTTCTCGTGAATGGCCAACTCTCGCAACCATTGAACATTGTTTCTGGTATCTAGCATGGTTGCCCTCTGGCCCCTCTGCTGTTTATTCTTGCTGTTAAGCCGCTGTGTATGTCAATAATTTAGGAGCAACAAATACAAAGTTTCTCGATTAGTGGAGACGAATCCGAATAGACACACAAATTTTCGGCGTTTGTTGATGATTCAACAATCTTTTTTACAAAAGGATGTCAAGTTCCTACGGCGTTGGCAATATTGGAGAAATTTGAGCTTATTTCGGAGTTGAAGGTGCAACCTGCGAAAAGCCATATTCTTTTCCTCAAGACCACCCATCAACTGGACCATTGGTTTGGAATTCCGATAGCGAAGAACAGAGAAACTACCAGATACCTCGGGTACCAGATAGGGTGGAAGAAATTGCCCGGAGATCAACTGGGTGGGTCGGATAAGAGCGCTTAAGAGACGATTATTAACGGCGACCAAATGCGGAACATCAGTCGTGGAACGAGTCACATTGTTTAATGCGATAGATTTACTGGCTATCCTTTACACGGCAAAAATTTTCCTGCCTGGCGACAAAACATACAAAGAGTTAATTCATCTCCAAAAGCAATTTTTATACAGATCTCGATGGAGCCATGTCGTCACAAGATTTCGCCCCAACTTCTGTTTATTCTCAAGCCGGCAGGGGGACTAGGTCTGATTTCGATCCCTATGGCCATCCACTCCTTAGCGGTCAAGGAACCTACAATGTGGCTACCGGAACCCTGAGATAATTATTCGCAAGCTTGGCGAAATGGGTGTCACTTATTTTGTCCGAACATCACAAACTTATAGATTTCTCCTTGTAGCTAAAGCAGACAAAGGACAAGACGGGGTGGGTGTGGGCATGCTACACAAGAGAATAAACATCTCGCGCAGTCTCTAGGGCCTACCACGGAGAAAACGATTCTACTACAGAGGTACGTTACGACTTATTTAGGACGGCTACGCCAACAGTGCGGGACCCATACTCGATCGCAGTTCAGTCAGGAGACGTCATCGTGGTGTACGCAGTTGTTGATAACATCAACTGGCATGCACTTAGTCTGGATTCTCTTACACCGTTTTGGGGTACGTTCCATTGGTTTACTATCACATGGATAACTGAAGAGGCTGCAGCTTTTTTTATCACCCTTAAAATATGATCGATTGCCGATGCTTAACATCCGGGATCTTGGCATTACGCGGACATTAACGAACACATTCCAGTGGAAGGTCATAAACCAGGGATTACGCGGGCATTCACGTGCCAAAGTCGGCAGATGGCTTCTTGTGCTTATCCTATGTTCGCCGAGAGTGCCGATTGGAGAAGACATTGGTACGGCTGGGCAACTACAGTTGTTATGGACGACGGATCGATCGGCACAAGCGGTTTGGACAGTGGACAGTACTAGACGAGTTGTAGGTACTTGTAGGGAGTCAGGACAGAAATGGTATTTACACCAACGTAACGATGATATTTACTGGGATTGTATCACGTTGAATTCCAAGAACAACATGAGCACCACGAGTGCACTTCCAAAGAATGAGGCGGAGAGACGGGGATTAGTTTTTGCCGCACACCTGAATATTCACAACTTTCCATGGACGATTAAAGCAGGGATTCAATTTAGGTCAGTAGATTCGCAGGACTTTCCGTGGATTTTACTACCAATCATTGACTGGATTATTGCCTGGGATTCAACGTAAATGGAAATAAAAATGCGGAGATGCGGAGTGGAATGGCTTCATACAGGATAAATCTCCTGCGGCGGTCTGAAGTCACGATAGTCTCCTCTCGGGCTATCAACTATGGTGTGTTTATCGGGCGGCAACGTTCCAACTAAATATCTATTACGATGAATATGCAACAGAAGGACTCATTGCGTATCTCCTGGGAAAGGGGTCACACATATTGTGTGGGGGTGCATCCGAGCCAAGAAGTTTTGGTTAAGGCTACTTAGCTGTTGGAATGGATGATGGGTTGCTGATACAGAGAGTAATCAGTTACAACGTCATTTCGCCGCCAGAAGGGCACCACCAATTTCGGAGAGAATGATTGAAAGACTACGAAATAGATGTGGAAAGCAAGCTGATGCATGCAGCATATTACTGAACAGGCTTTCTGTTCTATTGGAATGACGTGGTTATACAATTACGAAATGAAAAGGTACATAAAGGAATCGACAGAACAGCGCAGGAACATTTCCAAGTGATATGGTCTAAAACCAATGCACATATTCTAGCGGTGGCTTACTACGAAAAATCCAAACCTGACACAAGGTTACGTAGCATTAAGTTACAAATTTGTCTCGAATGTTTTCAAGAAGGGTTACAGGACCTATCACGTGATTAACGCTCGAAGTTACTTCCTGAACATCAGGAAGATAGTCGATCAGAGATAGGTTTACAATTCGATCTTAGGAATTTTATTGCAGCTAATAGTTAAGAAAATTCTTTTCGCATACGTAATGGACATGTCACAAATATCAAACAAGTAAAATCCCTATATTTGGATCATTTTTGAGCTCACTCAATAAAGTAAGGGTTATCGTTTTAGAGAGGAGATCAATTATGACCGTGCATATAAAGGGAATGTTCCCTATTAAATTTTTTTGTTTGTAAATTACAATACTACTCATTATCGGTGTTGAGAGGTTATGAAAGTGAACTTGTCTTAAGTAACAGTCTCTTATTGAGGTGGTTTCTACTGCACATTTGTGTTATCTAAAACATGTCTATTACGGGTACTTTATTCAAGTGTTACCGAGCACGCAAACAACCTCTCCTTTGGCTAGTACGGTAGTGGATTTAAGTGGACGTGGGGATTACGTTCGAATTAGCAGGAGTAGATATATCGTGGATTTATTACGTGAAATTATATTTAGGTAGCTAAGAAGCTTAATGACGAAGACTAAACAACATATTCGGCACTACAGTGTTGGTGCCATCTATTTTCCTACAGTCATCACCTTGTACAGCTAAAAAATGCTTTGTGTCAAGTGCTTATGGTTGAGGGTTCTTCCTTAAGTGTTGCATCAATACTTCGCTTCCAAGATCAAAAACTGATACAAACCTCAAAAAGGGAGTCCGATTCCGGAACTGTCGGTTACTGTGGATACAAAACAGGCGGTACCAACTCGAATCAACCCCAATAAAAATGTCTTTTTGTCGGTCTGAAGAAACGTACGATACGGAATACCCGATTCTCTACGGGCATGTTCACTATTAAGACACTCACCCTATTGCTAGGTCAACCTGGCTCTGGCAAATCATCGCTTTTACGATGTTGAATGGTCGCATTTTCTATTGAGAGAAACATCATCCTCGAAGGAGACATCTCTTTGAGCAACGTCCAGTTTGAGCAATATGAGCAAGCGTTTGCCTCAGTTTATTGCGTATGTGAATCACCGCAATAAATATTTATCCACGTTGACACGCTCGCGTTTGCACATGCGTTTTGTAAGCAAGAGCCAGATTTCCGACTATCAATTTCATTTGGGCTAACTGGATCAGTCCTATGACTTGGAGTCTTAAGGTCTTCGCTGTACCGCTCGGATCTGTTGACTACAAGGGCGTGGACTACTACTCAACCCACAACGGTCTCTACATGTAGATGAGTCAATACGGGTCGTGTATGGTGTTACCTACATGGCAGCCATGTACGTGGTGTTCATGTTTCTGTCGTTGGCGTTTATCCGCTACGAAGCACCAGCAAATTTGGTCGAGGACCAACATTTTGCGTTGCTAAAGACACCCTAGAGACACGAGCACAATTAACACCTTGTACGACTCGAGTGTCAACGTCATTCAGCTCGTTTTTTGTGCCAAGAAGTGTCATTTTCCCACGCGAAGAAATACGAATAAGTGAATGAATGTATTGCCTAGAAGACACTGCTGATCAGATTATCCGTGGCAGCTCCGTGGAGCAGATGAAGCGATTGACAATTGACCTGGAGCTCAAACCGAGTGGATGAACCAATGAGTAGCTTGGACGCGCGTTCGACAGAGTTGATCGTGAGTGGCGTCCGAAAAGTGGCTGACTCGGGCCGTACGTTCGTCTTTACGACCCCCCCCCACCGCCGTCGACGGAGTTTGTTTGATCTTGCTCAGCGTCGAGTATTTTTGGGACTTATTTATCCTCTGTGAAACAAGCATAGACTTAGTTAGAAATTGCTGTAATCTGATCAACTATTTCATGCCGTTCACGCCTCATACTCGGGTTTAACCTCGGGTGTCGGAATGCTCTTCATGGCCTGTTAGATGTCTGCTTTTGAGAGTGTACTGGCTTAGAACGGCCTTGTTCTAACCGTTTCAACCGGTACAAATGTGTTTTGGTACCTTGTCGTGGAATTTCCTACTGCTTTCTCTTTGGTGCTCTCTTCACGATCGTGTTTTATTCCATGGTGGGCTTTACTGGTACGGATGGTCTTTTGGCTCACGTGTTCGGCTCATCCAAGGCTATACTATGGGTCAACTATTTGCCTACGACGCGATCATAAGTCACTTTTTCGTGATCCAATTAAGTCATATTTCATGTGTCACGAAGTAACGCTAGTGTTTTAACCCTCACTTACATTACCTGATTCACGGGTCTTCTTCTTTGTGGTAGACGTAGTTTTCCACGTGCTCATAAGCTAACTTTATTGCCGCCGCCTCCGATACGTCCGCTTTGTCGTGAAGAAACCGGGGCTGCTTCAAAAACGTATTCTTGATCACAGTTACCGGGTCTTTTTCTTTGTGGTAGACGTAGGCTACCCAAGTCGGCAGAAGTGGATGCTCAAGAAGACCGTCACCGGCATCGTTAAGCTTCAGAAGGTTGAAAATTTCGTCAAGGGTCTTTTCACTGGAAGACCAATACTCCAGCAGAAGTGGCCTGTATTTGTCCACGGAATCTTTCGTTACAGGATTTCTTTTGGCTTTAGCCAGGATCATTGCCAACTCGTAGTCACCGTAAGTCGAAATCATGGCCAAAAACATTAATGCGTTCGCATGTTTCGGGCTACGGGCACTGCCACGGACGACGAATGTCTCCAACGCGATAAAAGCCGGATTTTCGAAAAGGTTGTCTTTGACATGCTCAAGATGTAAAAGAGCAAACATTTCTGTCGGCGTTTTCCCCAGCAGCTGCCAATATCGTAATTGCAGATGAAATGGCAGCATCTCTAGAAGTTTGGATATCGATGTGATGACACCTTGCGTGAATCTTGAAGTTTCAATAGCAGGTGCCCTCTCTTCATCGATCTCGTTTCTGGGGTTTCTTGTCATCGTCGTCGCGTCATGCCGAAAGTTTCGGCCGTTAGGAGTCGCGTCCAGCGTAGTATCCGATAAGTTCTGGTCGCGTTCGATACCCCGAGGAGACGATATTGCGACCGCCCCATTCGAATAGGCTAGCAGCAAGACTACCGTTAGTACTTCTATAAAAAACCATCGCGTAGTTGCTCTGAACGTGACAGCCATTATGGACTTTGATGAGTGGTGGAGTCTTTCTGCAGTTTGTTTCAATTAAGGTTCATTCTGGTCAGCAGCTGGGATTGAACAAGGAGCTAAACTGACTCGGCCACAGGATCGGTTGAATGGCTCTGTGGTACTTCAACCTGGTCTGATAGGATTCCCTATGGTGGGACCAACAGAAGGTTGGATTTGATGAATTGCAATTTTCTTTCGTATGGTATGTATGTACGTACTATATCCGGGGTATCTTGTAGAGATTTTAACAAAAATCGGCATCATAACCAGCCAACACGAATGGTACGAAGAGAAAGCGCGAGAACAGATACTACGTCTTAGTTGTCGTATGAGGTTCGTGCATGGGTTGCGGCGTGCACCGAAAAGATAACGTAGTTTCAGGACCACAAATCACCAAACTGACTTGAGGTGATGCTGCCGAAAAGGAATTTAACTTAACTTTTACAGTAGGATTGAATACAGTGCTAAGACGGCGAGTTCAATGCGAAAGACAGTTTTAAGCCGGGAATGACTACGGAGCATGCAAAACATCATGGCACTGGTTGCTGTTACCGACTGGGGCCCCTCTTTTGGACACGAGAAAGTGCATTTTTGCTACCGATTGGACCGAATCGGTAGCCATTAATCGGTAAATGTACAAACTTACATAAAACGCGACTATACGTATAGCTGGATACTGACTTGGCAGGGAAACAAGGGCCCTCTTCAAACCAACCACGTGTCAATCCATTCGATGCATATAATTTAAAATTTTTGAATTTAAGCTAAACAGTTGCCAGAATCTCCTAAGTCATTTTCTTTTCATACTAAAATCAGGTTAAAAATTGCTGTCTTGCCTCAAGGCAGAGAGAGGGCTTCTGTCGCCAATATTGCATGCAGCTAAACAGTTTCCAAATTCTCTAAGTCATTTTTTTCTTATACTCAAAGCAAGTTTAAAATTGCTATGTTGACTCAAGGCAATCACTTTTTCAGGCCCATCGGGAGTTGCACAACGTTTGCCATACGAATCAGCTGGAGCGCAACTACCAACGTTAGCTGAAGGTTGCAACACTTCCGCATTAACTCTTGTTTTAGCGGCAGCATCCTCCTCTTGCTGAGGAATCGACAATGCCGACCCTTTCTTTCCTACGCTATTAATTTCGATCTCTTTTACACTCTCGGGTGCCTCATCCTCTTCCTTCGTGACTAATGCTGCTTCTCGCTCGTCCACTAGTTGCCGCAAGAGAGATTCTTTATATTCTACAAGTTTCTCGCGAATGGACCTAAGGATGACGAGACTGCTGTTCTTTCTATCGCAGTCCGACGCCATCATCGCGGAATTTAAGTGCTCTGTGCTCCGTGCTCGCTCCCCAATATGCGGCGTTGCTGCATCAGATGACACCTCGAGGCGGCTTTTGTGCGAGCACAATAAATTCGCGGACTCTATTCCCTTTGTCTTCCGCACTCTCGTCGATGGCGTCGCCGCGTCCCCTTCTTTCGCATTCTTATGCCAACCTAGACGACGTGACCTTCACGCATCTCAATTGGCGCCCACGATCGACTTCCTGGCGCAGGAGCTCAGGGGATACGCCGAGTACACATTCCATCACGCGGCCACGTCGTCCAAAGCTTCGGTTGTTGTCTTGAATACGCATAATCTCACGGTCACGAAAGCGTATGCGGACGACCACGAGACGACCTTCACTCTCTCTGAGCCTGCTAACCCGTTTTTTTTTGCCGTGCGCTCGTCGTGACCGTGCCAAGTCACGCGACCAATATCCGGGTCGATTATGCCACGTCGGCAGCATCGAGTGGCCTCCAATGGCTCACAAAAGAGCTTACGGCGGGGCAAACGCATCCATTTCTCTTTACTCAATGTCAAGCAATCCATGAGCGGACAATTGTCCCATGTCCCAACACCCCAGCGTGTAAATTCACCCATTCAGCGACTGTGACGGTACCCGACTGGTGCACGTGTTTAATGAGTGCAATTGCCGACCCCGAAGTCCGCAAGAAGCATAATCGCGTCGACCAGACGTATCAGGTCTCGTTCCACCAGTCGGCCATCCTATTTGTTAGCGCTCGTCGCGGGGAAACTCGAGAGTGTTGATCTCGGGCCGCGTACGCACGTCTGGGCCGAACCCGCTGTTGTAACAAATGCCGCCCACGAATTTGCCCAAACAGAAGCGTTTTTGCACCATGCCTAGACCATTACAGTCCAAGATTATGTGTGGCACCGCTATGATCTCGTGTGTCTCCCGCCCTCGTTCCCGTATGGTGGGATGGAGAACCTGTGCTTGACGTTTGTGACGCCCACGTTGCTCGCAGGTGATCGGTCGCTGGCTGATGTGGTCGCGCACGAGATTGCGCATTCGGGACGGGTAATCTCGTGACGAATCGCTCGTGGACAGAATTTTGGCTCAATGAAGGCTGGACCATGTGGATCGAGCGCAAGTTTCAGACGCGGATTGCGCAATATCCGAAAGCGTATGATTTGAAAGCGGCATGGGGCTTCGGGATCTTGTCGAAGGCGTGGAAGAATTTGGTCCTTTATGTATGTTAATAAACAAAGACAATAGAAGTTGATTCGCACCTAAAGTTGTAAATCAAAGAGTAAACATAGTAGAAACACATCAATAAAGTGAATAACAATAAAAATAAAAACAATAGGAGTTTTTTCGCACCTGACATGATAAAACAAACATTAATATATTAGAAACACATCAATAAAGTCAAAAACAATTCAAATAAAGACAATAGATTTTTTTCACCTGACATGGCAAAACAAATAGTAAAAATATTAGAAACACATCAATAAAGTGAATAACAATAAAACTGAAGACTATATGACTTTTTTTGCACCTGACATGATAAAACAAACAGTAAAGATATTAGAAAGACATCAATATAAGTCAATAGGAGTTTGTTCGCACCTGACATGATAAAACAAACATAATATATTTAGAAACATCATTAATAAAGTCAAAAACAACTTTCAAATCAACTACAAAAGGAGTTCTTTTAACCTGTATATGGTAAAACAAACAGTAAAATATTAGAAACACGATCAATAAGGGAAAACAAATAAAACTAAAGACAATATGGAGTTTTTTTGCACCTGAACAATGATAAAACAAACAGTAAAGATATTAGAAAAGACATCAAATCATTAAAAAATAAAGTCATATGTGAGTTTTGTTCGTACCTGACAATAAAAACAATACCGTAAATATGTTAAAAAAGACCTCAATTAAGTCAATAACAAATCAATAAACGTCAATAAGTTTTTTTTCCCACTGACATGGTAAACAAACAGTAACGATTTAGAAAAGACATCAATATCAATAAAAAAAAAGTCAATGGGAGTTTGTTCGCACCTGACAATATAAAACAAACCGTAAATATGTTAGAAAAACATCAATAAAGTCAATATCAATATAAACAAAGACAGTAGAAGTTTGTTCGCACCTGACATGATAAAACAAACAGTAAAGACATCAATAAAGTCAATAACAATTCAAATAAAGTCAATAGGAGTTTTTTCCCACCTGACATGGTACACAAACAGTAAAGATATTAGAAGACATCAATATCATTAAAAATAAAGTCAATGGGAGTTTGTTCGCACCTGACAATGTAAAACAAACAGTAAATATGTTAGAAATACATCAATAAAGTCAATATCACTAAAAATAAAGACAGTCGAAGTTTGATCGCACCTAGAAGTGGTAAAACAAATACATCAGATATGAGTATGAACATCAATAAAAGTAATTATGCTATCCTTCGCACCTGATACGATCGCGCTTCATATACAGTCATATATTCGTTTACTTCTTCCCAACTTGTAAATTCTCTTTCTTCCAGCGGAGGTCTAACTGCTGCTTGCTTTTCTCTGTCGTCATTTTTCTGCTCCGTCTTGCGGCTCCGTGGGCGGCTCTGACCACTGCCCCCCCCTTGTCGTCATCAAAGCTGCTTCCACTCGAACCACTACGGCCCCTGTGGTCGTCCTCAAAGCTGCTGTCCCCCGCCGCCAGACGTCTTCTTGGGGGAGGGTTTCCGGGTACGTTTACGTGCCATTTTTCGCGCCGAAAATCTTTTTTGTTTTTGTTTTCTCTAAATTTTAAATGTGTGGTGGACGTATACTATACACCGTGCCGTTCGCCGGTTAGAAGGCTGCGTAGAATCAGGCGATTGGAGAACATTCCTCGAACATTCTTTTTTTCGTCCAATTGCAATCGGTGACTGTAACCACTCTCTAAAACTAAACTACAATGTACATTCAGGCCTCTTAAAAGTAGGTAGTGTGTCGAGAAAAAGTGCAGAATGCCTAACCCAAATATTTCAGAATGCCTATTTTGACAAGGAAGATTTTTAGCCAAAAACGCCACAAGTACTACACCTTTTACCGGTCGTTCTTCCCAATTGTTTAATTCAAAACGCCCACCCAAAGACGGGACATGTATAAAAAGTGTATACCCATACGTATAGCTCTAGAACAGGATGTTTCAAAACGATCCGATTTTTTTTCAAAATGATCAATGTCGCATATTTGCGACGAATACCGGTAGAATCACATATTGCTCCAGCCTAGTTCCTACACTAAGTAATAGAGACCGTCAAACAATTTAAACACTTTGTCGGAGTTTCCCTGATCGACATCAGCGGATCCTGCAAGGAAAGCAGCATGAAATTTGAGCTACTGAAATGCCCGTCCCGTGGTTTTGAATCTCGTGTCAGGGGAACGTACCGAAACTGGACGCTATTTCCCTCGAGAACACGGACAATTTACCCTCGACGTCACAAGCCACCGCCCGACATGCCAATCTTTGCTTCTTGTGCACGCTATGGGCGTTCTGGACGTCGTATTACTGTGCAACGTCGCGCTCGACGGTCCGCAGTGCTTGGCCTCGACATTTCAATGTCTTGATCGTCTTACGTTAACTGTCGGGGTCCAATTGTCGATCTTTGTGTTAATGTCCGTGAAACTGCACTGCTTTGACGAGTTCGAAAGGCATTCACGAGTTTCATTTGATTTCGCCCTTCAAGATTCAACCACAGCCACAAACGAGCACCCGCTTTGGCTTGAAGAAGTGGCACTTCATTCGACAGGAGTAGTCCGTGCTCCGTGGGCCGTGTGTTGGACGAAGACTTTGTCGTAGGGACTCCAGTGCTTCGTCATCGTCATGTCGGGGAAAATGGTCTCCTTACCGAGCATCGAGCATATTTTTGAGGCAAACCTACAGCCCAGCATAATGTTGGCGTCAAGGATGGTGTCTTGGCATTAGTATGGGATCGAGGTCGCGACAGTGTGCTCGCGGTTTCGACCAGTGGCTCGCTTTATGTGTTAGAAGAGCAGTTTAGCACGACGTGGCCAGGAGCAATGTATCCCGCAGGGTTTCGACTCATTACTGACAATGAAAAGTACTTGGAAGTGTTTGATCAGGATGAAGACGAGAGCAAACGCGAGAAACAACAACGAACTCAAGCCGCGTGTAGTACAGCTTAGCTACAACAAAGTGTCTTTGTAGCGAGCGGAGCTAACCTGTCCAGAGATAAAATGAAAATATCCGTGCAGAGCTGCTAGAAAAATATCACAACGGAAGCGAGGGGTAATTCGTACCCTGCCGCTTGGGCTGTATCAGCACCTGGGGCCGCTTTCCAGCGATCACATCGTGCGTATCTGACGACCATCTAAGTTGTCAAGCCCAAGTGGGTCAATGTGCTTGTGGATTGCTGATTTATGTATCACGTTTAGTATTTAGTTTGTATAGTCGGCAGGCTAAAATTGTTGTATCATTAGAAAAACGGCCCTATTCTTTCTAATATATTTTTTTCATGTAGTTCACTGATCTTCACTCCATATTACTCACATCCTCCACCACAATGTACCGTCATCGTGAATCACTCCACAAACTCGGACGCATCTTTAAACCCGATTGTTTGCTGGTCGATGTACCTATCTGACGCATGGGTAGCCTCCCGATGGATAAAGTGCTGCTGCATTGAACACGTCGTTTGCATCAGAATACGGTAATGAGAACATAACTGACAACACAAGCATCAACACGAGCTTCAGCATGCATATCTGCATGGTAATCTCTACTGAGTGCCGACCAAAAGATGAAACAAAACATGCCGTCCTTCGCGGTTCCAACATGGTACTTACTTCGTTGGTTTATCTTGAAATTTGAATGTGGAAAGAGTACCCAATTTGATTTTTGCCAGATCCCCATACAATGTTGGACGCATGCCTAGTATGGGTTTGCCAGATTACCTATTTTCCATAAATTAGGTAGATAGCTACTTTTTAAATTATTAAATTAGGTAGATAGGTACACCTTTTCCAGTCTTATTTTGGCAAGAACAAATTAAGAACGGCAAGAACAAAAGCAAATTCGGCAAGAATTCGTCATTTCCTCTATAAACAAGTAGCTGTCGAAAATAATTAAATCTAGGAACCTTTTACACACAGAACAATACTACGTTTGTACTCACTCTTACGCACAAATATAAAATATTCAGAGGAATGTTAGGCCGCAGTAGGCAACCTGGCAGTTTTGCCGAATTCAAATTTGTTCTCGCCGAATTTGCTTGTTCTTGCCGTTCTTAATTTGTTCTTTGCCGAACTAGGACTGGAAAAGGTGTAGTTCTACCTACTTTTAAGAGGCCTGTGTATGTAGCACAGCAACGGTGGAGCGCACGCAGTATACACACGAGATGGAAGAATACTGAGCAAACGACATTCACTGGCATGGTGGTCAGCGCCAAAAATTACCGCTGCTCGATCAATACCACTACCTTTCCATTGTACACAAGAATGAAAAGAGACCTTGTCTAGGAATAACGATCTTGTTCCCAGACAAGGTCTTCTGGTCTTGTCACAGGACGAGATCCAATTCCACTCGGGATGTGTAAAACGTATTTTAGCAGTTTATGGCCGGGAATCGGGTACCTTAGCTTTTTGATCACAACTTTTCACCAACAGGACATTTTGACCCGCTGTTTTCACCACTTAAATTCTATTTTGACCAACTGTAATATGCGATAGCGCTGTCCTTATCCAATCACAATTGAGGTCACACGGATAGAGGAAAGCGGACATTTAAATTCGTACTTATAGAGATTATGGCCAATTTTTTAAGCTGCAATGGGGAAGAGAATGTTCAGGTACACACATAATTTCGAATCGGCACGGGCACGGTATTGACGGCCATAATCTGCTGCGACAAAAATCTGACCAATCATTCAACAGTTATCTGAAATTATGACACCTAATTGGTTAGTCGGCTTATCACCGGTATAATCTGGTGTCGGCCTTAAACTGCTGAATCACGTTATTTTTCTTTCTTTCCCGTAAATGAAAGTTGTAACTGGGCCTTATCCATCATAACAGAATAAAGATTTCGATATCGTTAGGGCCGCATTCTCTTCAATTACATCACGTTCACTAATGCTCGGCAATATCGGTGCAAAGTCACACAATGTTGGTTTATGCTTGAGCGATTGAGATTCTTGAGTGTAGTCTTCGACGTGAAAGGAAATGATCGAAAACATCCTGAGCCAAAGTGAGCATGGCGGGAAGGCCTTAAGCAGTCAAGAGTATCTGATCTTCTACGTGCTCGCAATCGTTCACGGGTCCAGGCTGTGTTCAAAGCCATTACTGAGCTGCAACACAAGAAGCCTGAGTCGAAGATGGACATCGAGTCGAGGGTCGCTTGTTTTTTTCTCCAATCATTGGCCACAGTTCAATTGACGACGTCCCTATTGAGCTTGCGCTAGAAAGGGCTCGACCTCGACTCTACACTCGACTCTACATGATTCCATATTCCTCGGTTGACATGCGAAGGACGAGTGGCAGTAAAAATATTAGCCTAGCTATACCTGTTGTTCCAACAGGGGCTGCAGAATTTTGGTTTGCCATTTTTCTGTGTAAATAGACTCAAAGATTAATTGGTGGATAATTTGCGGCAAATTAGTCCTTGAAGTTGCTGTAATTCATTACCGTTTTTTGGTACATGCACCGGTACCGTTGTAAGGCTACAGTATGATACTTACCTAAATTAGTGGTGTTCAATCGTAATGAACCTCGCTGATTGACGGCCTAAACTGTGTCCCATCTCCTTTTACTTTTATCCAATCAGCAGAGCTCATAATTTGTGCCGACCGAACACCCTGATGGTTCAAAATCTTGACCGCTCAGAACTGAAATGCCGCAAGCAAGCAACAGCCAGCTCGCCCTCGTAACCATTGACAGGATTCTACAGTTCCTCGCAGTCAACGACAAGGAAATCACTTAGGATTTGTATGGAACAGGACTAAGGAGCAGACTCAGACGACAACACCATTCGCGACACTTCAACCGAAGTTCATGATGACAGGAATGCGAATGGCAGTAAGTGCCACGAGCGGATGAATGATTTGGCAGAAGACCAAGGAAGGAGAAATCCGGTCGTGCCAGCGAGTACTACGGTAAAGGGAAATGTAAGCGAGCGAGTGAGCGAGCATGCAAGGAAACTAGAGGGGGTGAAGGTTTTCAAGGGACAAGATGGGCGCATTATCATCAACTATCTACGAGCAGTTAATCTAGATCCTGTGTCACCAACCTCCTTGGTTGAAAGTATTGTAGCTAATAGTTAAGACTAAATAAACTACGTTATAACAATACTTTTACTTTAACGTGAAAACAAACAAGTGAGACACATGTTGACGGCCGACGCGGTAGTCCTCAGACTTGGTTAAAATGATATTATACTCTTAGCAGGTCCCGCTTCAAGTAGGATTTTCCCATACGTACTCGAAAATTAGCCGGTGGATCACGGTAATTATTTTGGCGTCACCGCGAGTAGAGATTGGCGAGGTCGTAGGCACCCCACCGCCGATTACTATATATAAAGTGCCTCAAAACCTGTCGGAATTAAACCGGGCCAGGTAACTTGGAAGGAACACGGCCAGATTCCGAGGAGACAGTCACATTGCAACAAGCATAAACCGGCATTTTCTGGAAGGTATCATTCCACCCTGATGAGGCTCTGACTGAGAGTCACGAGCATTCACAACTGTTTGTATTATGCCATCTGCATCCAGCCATCCGCAGTATGGGCTGACCCCATGAGGAATGCACGTCGGAGTGGAAGATACTCAGTAATATGAAGAAGTAATACCAAGTATTTCCTCTGTTTGGACGGAGAATGTGCACTACTGAAATTGGTGCCATTTTCCAACCTCTATCGTCTAACGCGAATGTTGGTGTAGCGGAGACACGCGATATTATCGTCGTATTTTTTCTATTCGGAGGTTTTCTGAGACAAAATTGAGCTTTTTATAGTCTTCATTTTTGTTCCCGTCAAAAACATTTCTTAATCTCAGGCGTTTTGGCCATAGTAAAAAAAACGACTTTGTCTGCCCTATGTGCTCCATTATACCGTTCTGTCCAAAGATGTCCAAGGGCGTGCGAACTGGCGTTTTCATTTTCTGAGCATAGATTCTCACTTGCAAAGTTTTCAGCCAATGAGAATCATCCCTAAGGAATGATGGTCATTTTTATCTCAGCAAATCCTCCGAATTACTTTGGCCGTATATACGAAAACCGAGCAACAAACAGTGGTGAATCGCAAGTGAATGCGTTCAAGGGGAACGTGGAAATTGTTTACTGTAGGAAATTAGTGTAGCTTCCCTGTCACCCTCTTGGGCGTAGATGGTCCCTGAGCCGGTAAGAGCCTGTAGGGTATCTAAAATATGCGTGCTTGACGTCTGTAGCCGGTTAGAGCTTTTGGACGATACTACTCAGCAGAAATACTAATGGTCACCCTTCGGATCATAGATTTGTATTGTATGTAAAACCTGTGGGAAGGTTTACGATGCCGGTGCTTGCCCTATTGAAGAATTTTTCAATCAGATGCGCAAGTGGTATGTACCGACTAAACATGCTGGCATGCTCCCACCAGATGTCGAGAAAATGTTAAACTAGATCGCTCGCCAGGTTGGAATCTGGTTCGAGCCGAGCGATCTACGTTCTGCATCCATGCATATGTCGGTAGCGGAAATAAGTTTGAGGAAAAGGAGATAACCGACAATACATGTTCTAATTCAAATTGCGTCGATCGATGTCCGATTCACAGTCTCAGGGTGGATGAATATTCCCGTTCGGACGTGATCATGGAGTTGGATCTACTGCCCGGCGAGTCCCGAGGATACTGGAAGTATCACTCTCCCGACAAGTGGTTTAAACAAGCAAAAGCTAATGGGAAGATTAACAACGAAAAAGCCACTATTCTATTTGACTCTGGAGCAGAAGTCTCGATCATCGACTCCGCCTTTGCTCGTAAGGTGGGATGTCGTATAGACAGTACCCAGAGGCAAGAATGTGTTGGGATCGGCGAAAGTTCGTATATGACTGAAGGGCGATCAGGTCAGCGAAGAGGAAGTAGTGGAAGAGGACCAGACTCCAATGTTGGCTAATCCAGAGTACCGGACCCCTTCTAGGATATTGACGCGGAGCCGGCCATTGCCGGATCCGGTGGAACGTACGGCCGAGATCCTTCCCCGATCGATGAACTGATTTTGTCCACTCCGTCAAAGATGGACGAACGACAGGATCAGGAGAAAAGACAGAGTAGAGTCACATGTGCGGTCACCTCCGATGCCGGACGGCTTGATGAGCAAGATGATACCGGATCAACCGATCCGGCCGACCAGAATTCGGAAATAGCCGGAAGCGGATCAACCGATCCAGCCGATCAGGATTCGGAAATAGCCGGAGACAGATCGACCGATCCGGCTGACCCGGATCCGGAATTAGTCGAAGCTGACCAAGTCTGCATTCATGAAGGGGGCGAGCTATATGTTGAAGGCATGGAGGTCAGATGGCGGTGCTACCTAAGGTAACGCCCTGTCCACCAGCAGTCACTATCGATGATCTACAAGTTGGAGACCCAGATGTGAATACCCCGGACGAGATCAGCAGGCTGAAGGATGTCATATGGAAAAGGAAACATCTGATGATCGGCCCAGGAAATGCACTGCCTCCGGCCGCCCATGGGGCGGTATGCGACATTGATGTGGGAAACGCCAAGCCGGTGGCGCAAAGGTACCGGAGATTCGCCCCCAGTATCGGGAAAAGCTGTCGGAGCTTATCAAAGGATTGCTAGCCACCAAGATAATTCAGCCGTCCACCTCGCCATGGACTTTGCCCGTTGTAATCATTATTAAGAAGAATGGGGTGGATATAAGACTGTGTATCGACTACCAGCTGGTGAACCGGCTGACTAAGCTAATGGTTTACCCGATGCCGTTGATAAACGACTTGCTGGGGGATTTGGATAACGTTTTGTGGTATTGCGCATTGGACATGGCTAGTGAATTCTGGGTGGTCTCTATAACCGATCGTGCACGGGAAATCGAAATCTCTGCTTTTGTGACACCCTTCGGGTTGTTCGAGTGGAACCGGATGCCGTTTGGTCTAAAAAATGCTCCGCAGATTTACCAGTGGCTAATAGATAGCGCATTGTATGACCATTTCAAGCTCAAGGCGGACCAAAATCCTGCCCTGGTCGGTAATGTGTTCGCCGAAGGTGACCCAGACCCCGACCCAAAACCTTCGGTTTTGGGGCGGCGGTCCTACATTGATGACATTCTCGTGACGGCGACTACTTGGGATTTACTATGTGAGGAAGTGGCAAAGTTGATGATTACGTGTGAAAAGTGGAATCTTTCGATTAGTGTGGTGAAGATTTTCTGGGGAAAAACTAAGGCGACTTATTTGGGTCATCAGGTTTCGATTGCGATTGGAAGCTAACCCGAAGGATCTGGAGTCTTTGACTAATCTGCCTTTCCCGCGGTCTTTGAAGGCCAAGCAATCTTTTTGGGCCATCTGAATTACTACAGTCGGTTCATTGAGGATTTCGCGGTCTATGCTGCGGTTCTGTATGAATTGCGGGAGGTGGATTACCACAAGCTGAGAGAGCAAAATAGGCAAGGGGAAGTGCGAACCGAGCCAGCAATATCAGCCAATGGGCTGCCGCCCGGGTCAAATATCTCCACCAATGGGACACCGCCCGGGTCAAATATTTCCACCAATGGGATACCGCCCGGGTCGAATATATCCACCAATGAAGTGCCGCCCTTGTCTATCCAGACAGGCAGCCGGCTGCCCAATTCCTGTGCGATCGGGCCGGATGATCACATGACCCGGGCGATGGTAGCCTTTGTCACGCTGAAAGCAAAGATGGCGACCACACCAGTCCTGAAGAATTTCGATGTTAAAAAGGTTCCTGTGGTCATCATCTATGCTAACAAGTGGGCTATCTCAGCTGCCCTTGTGCAGGATATGACGGATCTGTTCGTTCTACTAGCCGACTCTGAAAGCTAAGAAGTTAACTATGACTATTGGATAAAGAATCATTTGGCTTATTACGATCTGGATGTGCTATACTAGTGGGTCTCGACCTATTAAGGTATTATCCAGACGGTCGACCCTGTCATGGCTTCTTACGGCGAATGGAATTGACGGTCGGCTGGGTAGATGGGCTGCTTTGCTGTCTCAGTGGTCTCTAGAAGTAATCAAGTGTACGAGGAAATACTGGGCATGTTAGCGGCCAGCAAAACCCCAAGGGAAGAAGTGAAGGAAGCGCTGATAGCCAGAGCGCCTCGGAAACAGCCGCGAAAATCCATCATATTACCACCACCAACAGTGGGACCCACACATGAACTGATGGTTCTGAGTTTTGACGGATCGGCAAGTGTAAAGAAGGAAGTAGGTGCCTATAGTGCTATCTTATGGAAGTTGCCCGAGTGGAAAGTGGTCGCTGCTGCCTTAGATTTCACGCCTAGCATAACAGTGAATGGAGCAGAGTACCGAGGACTGTTACTTTTCCTGGATCGGCTGACTGGCCGGACGCAGGGGCGGATCATCATATGCGGTGATTCCAATCTGGTGATCCGGCAAATCACGGGAGAAATAGATTGCAAGGCGCCCCGGCTAAGACTTTTGAATAATCGGGTTATGTCCACCTTGCGGACCAGAACATGAATTGTTACATGTTAAACGGGAGTGAAACAACGGCGCAGACCATCTGGCTACATTAGCCATGCGTGATCAGTTTGCCTCACCGTCTCGGATCCGGGTATGTTAGACAGATTGGCAGAAATGAACAGGCTATCAGAGATAATCGGACAGGCCGCCAGGTGCAAGGTCCATCCATCCGGATCCAACCGTTTCGGAGAAGAAGAGTATGACGACCAGAACTGGGAACAAGACATTCAGACCCGGTCGGATCAGGAGATGCTCTGTGGCAACAGGAGATTCCTCTAGGCAGACTCACAAGCTGATCGAACGTGACTAACCGGGGTTAAGTGAAGGATGGAGTGGGGATAAAAGAAACACGGATGGATATATTGAAAGGAAAACAAAGGACAGGAAAGAACAAAACGAGTCAGGTTGCCCATCGCTATGGACGATTATATTTGTTGCGAAGCCGAGACACTTGAAGTCTAGGATGGTCGGAGGGTCGTTTGCGGTATGTATTGCGCCAAGGATCTTGCCGGTTGATGGCTTTTAGAGAAGCGGAAAGAGAGGCAGTCCGATCCGGTGCACCTAAGCCTAGGTACCACGTTCCGCCCTCTGCCGAACCTCCGCTCCTTCGGTTTGCCAGATGGAGTATAAAAGGGGAGAGAAACAGGTCCAGGTCACAAACACCATCCCGGATGCCCTCGAAGACAAACGCACATAAGCGGACCCACGCTTCGGAGGCTCGTCCACGTCGATTCTTCCGGGCGGCGGAATACACTCGGAGAAGCATGTCCTCTCGCTTATCTTCTGCCGAGATGAACAGGAAATGGGTGGATTCCCAGCATGGGTCACAGCGAATTTTTGGAACCTCGCTCGGAATTCGGTAAACCATGGGCTGGACGGAAGTCCCATATCTGGTATCTTAGTAGCCAAGATTTCCCAAGGCTTAGTTTCCATGAGCTTGTCAACAGCACCCGACCTCATCAGGTCGGGGCACCAAGTGTCTGTCGGAAGCAACTTGCGTGACTGAGGGAATATCCAGAGAGGTGGACGGGACAAAGCGTGAGCGAGTTGAGAACTGGAAACATTGGCAAGACTCAGGTTTTTCAGCTGATCGACCGGCAAAGGCCGGATATCGGACCGATCCGCCTCACTGAGGAAGCGTCCGTCAGGCAACCACAGAAGCGGAAGCTTGGGGAGACGTGGAGCAGGAGTCGGAGGGCTCCGCCGGATCTTGGGTTTGGCTGCCGGTCGACCGGATCGGCTTTTGAGACGAGATCCGGTCGCCTGGTTCTGGCCGAGGTCTTAGAGGAAGGTTCTCTCAGGTCTTTCAGGTTGAGAGGTAACCATTGATCGGGGATCTCATCCCCATTCTCCTCTGCCTTCTCCTCTGTCATATCTTGCCCCTTCTTCGTTCTTTTCTGTTTCGCTCTCCCATTTTCCGTCTCGGCCGTACTGTTGGAGCCTAGGGAATGGGTGACCCGGGAGGTCGAGGTGACGGCGGTGTTGGGAGGCAAAGATGAATCAGTCGCCTCGTATTCTCCGGAGCCAAAACCAGCGGGCGGCGGAGTCTGCAAATCGATAACCTGATTGAGATCCGGACGAGCCACCGTTTGGCCACCAGAATTTGAGAGGCGGCGAAAGGTGTCCGCGCGAGAGCGGGACAACGCAGCAAACATCTGCTGATCTTTGTAATCCTCATCTTCATTGTCATCATCGTATATGTACCTAGGGGAGGGCGGATCTGAACCCGCGGGTAAACCAGACGGGGAGCCAATCTTGGAACCAGATGGCGAAGTAGCTGCCAAGCCGGATGGCGAGGCTTCCCCTGAACCGGATGGCGGGTCAGTTTCCGAGCCGGATGCCGAGTCATCTTCTGAGCTAGACGGCGAGCCAGGCGTGAGACCGGTTTTCTCCGGTGAAACGAGTAGGGATACGGCGGCGGCCTCCAAACAAAGTATCGTCGCTGTTCGACTCAAGCTCCCGTTTGTTAGCCGAATTGCCAAACAAAGTATCGTCGCTGTTCGACTCAAGCTCCCGTTTGTTAGCCGAATTGCCCAAAAAGATTGGTGCAGGAATGATTCACTCCTTTTTCTCCGTTTTCGAGGGGCTGAAGGCGGATCGGAACCGGCCAGGGATGGATTAGATCTGGCCGGACGTTTTCCAGTTTTTGATCCCGTCGATGCGGACGAGAGATCCCAACCAGCCAGGGGTGGTCGGAAGCTCCCCAGGTCCAGATTCCGCTGAGGCAGATGACTGGGATAGTTTCAGCGGGGAGTTTTTCCATTGATCTACCATCCCCAGGATGGCCAAGATGGCTTCTCGCGCACACAAGGGAGCCTGTAGGATGGGAGCGGTCTGAGGCTGAGTCTTTTCAAGCCGGTCTTGCAGTTCGCATAGCAGGGACCGGAACCAATCCTCTTTATCCAGCAGGGCGGCGCAGACACGGTCAGCTCATCATGAGCGCCATGATATCTTCTCTGAACCTGGTAAAGCTCAGTTCGCAGCCCTTGTTGCCTGAAGGAAGCTTCTTGCAACTGTTTCTCCAGAGAAAAAATATGGCGGAGAGCTTGAGCATGGGACTCTCGCAGGTGGTCTCGATCATCCCGCGTGGCGTCTAGTTCTTGGGACACCCGAAGGTATCGGCCGCGAAGATGCAATAACTCTTGGGATCCGTCGGAAATCTCGGCGGACTGTTTTTCAGCTGTTTCAACTGTTGGACAGCGAAGTGAGATAGGCATGGAAACTGTAAACGACCAAGTTACCACATAGGAGTGGAAAAAGCGCTTACGTTGAAGTTTTGAGCGGTGAACTAACTCCTGGTTGGCAGCCCGGAGGTGTTCGACGACGTCTGCCAGCGTGCGGGGACGGTCTCTCTCTTTCGTCAGGCTGGCGACTTGGCCCTCGAGATCGGTCACCTGCTGCTGAAGGTCACTCGGTCCCGAAAAAGGATTTCCGTGCGATAGCTTCGTCGGCCTGGTGGTTGGCGGAGGCGAGCTGCTGGACCAAATTCGTTTGGATTTGTTCCAGGCTATCCACTTGGGCGGCTAGCACCTCTATTCTTTTTTTCAACCCCGCCACTTCGGAGGTGGGGGCGAATGGTGCAGCGGCCTGTTGTAGGGCTTCAGTAAGCCGGTCCACAATGCCCTAAGGTGGGTTATTTCATCCATTGCTTCCTGATGGCCATGCCTTAGCTCGGAAATTCGGGGCTCCGTGCGATCCAGCATTGCGCAAAGGGTCACACATATCTGCGCCAGAACTTTGGAGTCGGCCTGACAGGATCGGAGATCTGCCTGAAGGGAAGAGACGGTGGCCCTCAATCTGTCCCGGTCGCCGCAAGCCTGACCGTGAATGCGGAGCGCAGTGTCAATGTCATCCGGGGCCAGCATCAGATCGGGAAAACGGAATGAATCTGGCGGCCCTGAGACTTCCACCCCGCTGGCAGGCGAGTCATCATCCTCCAGAGTAACTCGACATATGTTATCCTTGTCGACTTGAAGAACTGAAAATATATCAAGATAAGGTTCAGCATCTACGGATGAGACTTCAAGCCGGCCGAAAGACCGGGTTCATGGAAATCGCCATAAATCGGGCAGATGACGTAACCAAAGCGGGGCATGGGTAAGAAGGATCAAAAATACTTGTGTCAGGTGAGGTCGTGCCTCAACCGTTGTGCGGCTGCGACAAGACTCAGGGGCGGCTGTGGTGAAGTGACTTGCGAATTAATCAACGGGAAGGTATGAAATACATTCGGCCGAGGGCGCCTTCTGATTGGTAAAATGTGCGGACCAAGGGCGTAGGAGCCGGATGACAGTCGCCAAGTGTACCCAACAGCAGCAGGACGGTGTCAGGCATGAAATCGGGCCGGATGGGTGTGGTAGAGATGTTTGTAATTGGGCTAGCTGTAGATGGGTCGTCCGGGTCAGGTGAGCCAGATGACCTCAGACAGTGGATTACCGAAGGGCGGATTGTTTGGAAGGTGTATGTGCGAAGGGTCCTAAAAAAAGGCTGAGTTTTGCAGAGAACGGATGAGGCGCTGGAGTTAGACGTGGAGCTGCTAAGGAGGAGTTAACGCCAGCGGTCAAGTGAGATTATATGGATGGCTATCCGGAGCGAGCCGGTCATTTGATGTGCGGTACACCAAGGAGCATCCGGCCGATCCGGTTGGGTTTGGTGTATGGTGTACAGTACACCCGAGAGCATCCGGCCGATCCGGCTAGGTTTGGTGTACAGTACACAACAGAGCATCCGGCCGATCCGGCTGGGTTTGGTTTATGGTACCTAAAAGAGCATCAGGTCGATCCGGCTGGGTTTGGTGTACAGTACCTAAAAGAGCGTCCGGTCGATCCGGCTGAGTATGGTGTACAGTACACAAAAGAGTATCCGGATGAAGCTAATTGGGCCACTTCAGGTAAGACACAAAACTATCCAGCCGGGCTATTTGGGGTAGGTTACACAAAAGGGAGTATTGGACAGGGATAACGTTTCGCTTTCTTAGACACAAGTCGCTTGCATTGGTTCACAGCAGAGGGCTAACAAGGTCCCCTCTTGCTGCTATTGGTTTGCCCGGGGAAGGTTAAAGTAACCCACCGGAAGTCCCCTGACCGGGAGTCGCTGCGTTGTGTATACTCACCTCAAGTCGCCCGTGTTTTGAACACGGTTATATCTCATATTGGAAAGTGTGGTAACGTTTTGGCCTACTGTGGAAGATTGTGGAGTTATATTTGGATTCCCTATTACGTACACGTTTGGATTTACCCCTTTATTGTCATTGGTTTAGCTGGCCGATCGATTATTCTCGGTCCAGCCCCCGCAGTATACAAACTTCAAGTATATTGCCAATCCAGCTCCCCGGTGAAGATTTCCGCCCAGGAGCTACCCCTAGTCCTAACCCTCGTCTCCTTATTCGACGGACTTTTAACTTTTCGCCCTAGGGTCCATCAAGAGAGCGCAACCGCCAGTGCTGACGGGTACACAAGGTGGGCTTTTCGAACATGGATCGTCCAAGTCGTCACGACCAAGGTGATGGAAGTGACTGATCCAGCCGGCCGGATGCCGGATCGGATCATGACTCGGATGGACGGAGGACCCCCTTCGACCGTCAGTCATCTGGGCCCCCTGTGGGTGTTTGCATCTCAGGAAGAATTTCTGAGAGCGACTACACCACATCCTCGTCGGACAAGGTGTCAAAGTCGTCTATTAGCTCTCGTTGAATTGGATGTCCCGCAGACTCTTGTCCAGGTCCCAGCATGGAGGCACCCAGTGTCTGTTTAGAATCATTTTACGCGTGCATAAGTGTTTCGACTTCAAACGTGGTTCTATCTCCTCTTCCAATCCTTCTTGGGAGGGTAGAAATTTGGAGCGTGAACACGACCACTGATCAAGCCTTGGTGTCTTGGACCGTACCCCACCATATTTTATGATACCACTGATGAAGAATTAGTTCGGAGGTATGGGGCTATTGCATAATAGTATATCGATTAATACGAATGCACCAATTCATTCTTACGATATTACCCTGTTCATGTAGCGATAGTTTACTGACTGTCTCAGTTAGAAAAGATATCACCTCACACTTATGAGGATCTTCTGTCCGGATATTTTTCTTGATGTTACACTTTAAATATTACTGTATTGTTGAACCCTGTAGCCACTTCAAAAAGGCTTCGAAATTACCATCCCATGATCCAGGATCCCAGAGTGCTTGACTACAGTACTATAAGTCATAATTTCACTGGATTCGTCCGAGTAGGCTGAATTGTCATCTGATGAAGTGACGTTAATCGTTGTAACATGTATCGGTGTGGCCCATCCTTGCACTTTTTCATCATCAAATCCTTGTTGTCATCACTTTCACTGTTACTACTATCCATATCGATATCGTTATTCAAGGAGAGGCTATGAAAAACACACAGATATCTGTGAAAAACACACAAGCACACAGACGAGGGTAAGGGTTCTGTTGTGCGTCTTCAATATTAGAATACAGTATATTTTTGGGAAACTCTAACCCTCACCCACGGAAGATTTAGCCCCCGCCCATCTCCGCACCCATCGATAGCTTGACCCTTATTGGGTCTATCCTACCAACACGTTAACATTAGTTACGCCAAATGATCAACGGGATGACGTCTACTTATCCAATATGTCTACTTATCCAATATTCGCTAAAATAGCTTTAAAAAATAGTCGTGTGAACAAAGGTGCATGCAACATGCAGAGCAGTTAGTCCGAGTTCCAGCATCAATAGCGCCGATATTTCATTAGCACTGATCTCTTCAAAACAACAAACGTTCAAGTTCATAAGTTGACAGCACGCACGGGCCTCGGCAGCCGATACGTTTATGTGTGACAGCTAGTCAGACACCTCGTAGCGCAATCACCTTCAAAATAGTGAGTTACATCTTCACCAAGATTCTCGGGGAAGTGGAAGATCGGACCACAGTGGGTACTGTAAAAAGGTAATTGCGACAGCGGGGAAAGTCAAACTAGAGCAGTCGGATCATATGTGGACGGCGCATGTCAAGACTGCGTATGCGAATATTGAGACGGCTTCTTCTTCTTAGGATTCAGCAACAGGCCAGCAATTCCCTCGTAAGCACCGAGCCACTAAGTTCTTGGGAGCCTTGCATCAGCCCTTCGCGTAACCCACGAACGTGACGACGACGAACACGGGCGCGAATCAGCTCATAATGCTCGCCAAGGATTAAGTTCGATAAATCTTGCCCAAATGGACCCGAAATTTTACTTGCGGTTTCGAACGTGTCGTCAACCGTGTTGATCATCAAGCTAGCTGTGCTTTTACCAAACCTTTGCTAAAACTTACCACCAATCTTGAGCCCTTCTAGATGTTCATATACAAAGTGGCGTACTCCCGTTCCAATGTGATCCAGAATTCAACAGGATTTCCTAAAAAGTCAAACGATCCCAATATCTTGTGCAGCTGCATCCATAACTGACGGGAAGAAAACTTCAATAATCTCCACCCACCACTCGTTTGAAGTAGTGCTCGATCGTCAGAACGTTTATGCGCACAGGGGCGTTATCAAGATCAGGCACTCCATGGTCAGACTAGGAAGTGTCCAAGTCATAGAGGACGAGCCATCTTCACTACTCTCACCAAAAGAGGAGAGTGCTGGGTTAAAGCGCTTCCTTTAACGACACGATTACCCACTATTTAAAACTAGGAGGCTAATTGTTGGACTTGCTTGGAAAACATCGCTGCGAAAGGCTTATATCAAAATTCATCTGTTGGATGTGCGACAAGGCAATTTCACGCTACCTCTCTGAGGAAGAGGTAGCATCATACGATTCCAGATTCTTCAATGGATTTAGCTCTTTGCTGATAATGTTGTTTTCTTTAAACTCCGTCAGCGTTTCTGGCATAATCTTAATAGGAATTGTCTTTATGCAAATTTCGCCTCCACGATTTTGTCTCCGGTCCTGTGGTTCTAGCATTCTTAATGTAATGTTCCAACTTGCCAGCTTCGAATTCTCCAGTACACTTAGTCGTCGTTGTCAATTCTTGAACACTAAAAGTCGCATTACCAAAAACGGGCGTATCTACCCCGCGAATCACGTCGTCTCTGATACAAAATCTCCACTAGCGTAACCGAAATGGTGCAATCTGCGTAGCGGAGATGGACGCCAAGCGTAGTGAGAGTTTGTGAAGTGGTACTGCAGTTGACGCTGCAACAAAGCATTTTTCAGTCACCGTTACTACTACATCAGTAAATTCTTTATCAACGGAAACTACGGGAAGTTTTTCTCATAAGAAGGGTCAATTGAAGCTGATATTATTATAGATATCTTTAATTAAAATATTTTGATTAAACGCACAGAATTTGATGCTGGTAGTATAAGTGGGCTCCTGCATACGATGCTTTTTTATTATATGATACGTCATAAAATGACCCAATAAGGGTCAAGCCATCGATGGGTGCGGAAATGGGTGCGGGTTAAATTTTCCGTGGGTGAGGGTTTCCCGTATGTTTTAATATACTGTATACTACTAAAATAATATAAGAACAGAGTCACTTGGGGGCTTCCTCTCGTACACTATGACACAGAAAGCCATTATCCCTTGGCTACATGCCATCAGCAAATTTTTGATGATACCAAACAGTGGAAACTGCACAGTGCCAAGCCTCATCTGGATGTGTACAAATGCAAATATCCTAGTGACTACCAATCAATTTGTTGCGACAGGACGTTTACCTGGCCTCACATTATAAGGAAAGTATAGTGACACGACGCTCGATGAACGCTCTACCAGCGTTTATTTATTCCGTTATTACTTATTAGACGCTGCGGTGCTTTAAGTTTTCGAGGCCAAACAGAGAACGACCCGTCTCGCTTCTTTGGGATCAAGTGGATGGCTCACTTCCCCTAGTCGACCGGTGAGATATTTCTCACCCCGAGATCACGCGTACTTTGAATATGCGATGATTGTGGTAACAAAAGAGGGAGACAAATTGCTCGTCAAGGTGATGCAGTCCGTCGGCGATGATGTCCTGCTTCTATTGCCTCAAATAATAGGTCACGATGGATAAAGTGACGGTGTCGAACCAACAAAGCTGTGTTTTCTTCGTGGAATTATGACAATGATATCGATTTACGATGAAGCCACGAAGGCCATAAAAGTGTTCGGCGAAGGTTTTTACATCTACGGGGACGCGCTTCTTCGTGGATCGGTAGTGCATTTCTGCTTTTCCCGTATATTTTTACAGTATACCATATGCTACTGTGAGGATGGGGGTATCGCAATGTCGCAATGTGTGACATATCTGTACTAACAGTCACACCTCCCAATGAGAACTCCCCTACGCGGCACAAATCCTGTATAAGAATTCTGCACCAATTAGCACACTGAATTTTGGTATGGACGAGCGGATTCCCCTTTACGTGAGTCATTTTATAAGTGGTCACCAAAATCACCAAAAAAAAATCTGGGGTGAGTCCTCTTATTTCGACAAAAAATGACCTTGTAAGCTCTTTTGATGAGGTAAACTTTGAATTGAAATATTTGCTTTGCTAAATGTATGGGTACATATCTGTCTTCTTCTTCTAATCATAAGTGGGTCGTCAATTGCCGGTGGGAGTGCAAAGAATAGCATTAACAACGCACAGGGCAGACAATCCTGCAAGCGCGTGCTCTGAATCCAAATGG
Source organism: Sclerospora graminicola (assembly GCA_001887855.2). Lineage (NCBI taxonomy): Eukaryota > Oomycota > Peronosporomycetes > Peronosporales > Peronosporaceae > Sclerospora > Sclerospora graminicola. The sequence goes on along the minus strand of MIQA02003295.1, from coordinate 15,559 downwards.
CGACTTGACTGCTCTGGATGGAATGAAAACGACCAAGGCACCGAAGCTGCATATCTTTCGAAACAGGCTTCGTCCATATAGAAGCGGAAGACAAAGTCCCATCAGCCACAATGGGCTCTGGCACCGGTAATACGCCTACAAGAACGCATGTAATAAGCTGGATGAGTTTGTAATGTGGAGAAAATCGTGAAGACGATGATCCTTCTGCGGGTCGCTAACAAAGAATCACACAAAGCCTCGCACCTGACAAATGCTGCAACCGCTTGAGGAATACATGTCATACATCCAAAAAGTTGCCAAGTAGAAGGGTTTCGGGCTCAGTCGCATTTCTCGCGTACTTTACAATATCAGTAGTTCTGTTCTAGTATGGAAAGAAAAGTGCATTTTCGACTCAGTAAACCCGTCTCGTACTTACTGCTACTGTTGGTCAGCCTTATCGCCTCTATGAGTTGCTCTGTTAGACTCATCATATTGCGAATGTATCTAAGGCATTTCGTATACAGAAAGAAAATACTTTAACCAGATGAGATGACATTTTTTCTTGTCCACGGATAGAATGTACCTGTCGGATCTGACACTCACCCGACGGCATCGGTATATCTCCATCTACCCCTCGCGCAATGAGCTTCGGCAACCTTCTGACACCAAATATCCGGATGAGTTGTTTCCGTGTCTCTAGTTCTGAAAAATGCACAAGCAAACATGTGTGCTCTTAGCGAAACAACCTTTGACATATACTCAATCATTGCATATGACAGACTCGTAACTTCACAAAAGCTCAAGTAAGTTAGTACCTTATCTCACCCCCCCCCCCCATAGATGACGTTTCCATATCTGGACCGCTCGAATTTTCTTGGTTCGTGAGTTACTTAAGGAGGTGTGACTGTAATACATGTACCCAAATAACATTTGTCATAACGTAAAACATCAGTTTTTCGCAGTACATCAGTTTTCCGCAGGAAACATCAGCTGACCAATTATGTGTGCGTATTTTTGCTACGCGTCCCATGATTGGCTGATTAATCGAAAGCAGCAGTTTTTCGCAGTAAAGATTTTCCGCGAAATTTTTGGTCGACTTATGTCAGCTTTTAGGTTTTTAAACGACATTTCTATGCCGCGAAAAACTGGTGTTTTCGATATTTTTGGTGGGTTTTGATACAAGAAAATTATCAGCCAGCGGATACTATATTATGTCTATTACAGATACATCTCCAAGTATTAGAAACTTGCAAAGATTATGCAGCACAGATGGATGCGATTGAGAAGGGAGTGGCAGGAGCTTGGAAAGATCTTTTCACCTTCATGCACTCGGAAGAAGCCATACAATTGGTGGGGAAAAGTGAGGTGAAGGCTATTGAAGTAGACCAGGAATGGTCCGCGTCGTTACTAAGGCACTGCGGTAAGACCAACATCGATTCCAACGTATTATAACATGAAAACGTTAGATATCTTAATATACACCGTTAAAGGAGTCTGAATCGTCGAACCCACCAGGTTGACAAACATCTTCTCAGTCAAAATGTCCGGGGATTTGCTAAAAAGGATATGGATGCCTGGTTCAACGCATGAAGATGGGGTAGTTTAATTTATGTGGCACACATAATCATACTTCAAGAAACACACATTGCGTCCAATGCGGAACGGGACGAAGTATCAAGAAAATGGGCATCTCTATGGGGAACCCAGGGACGTAATAAGATACTTTCGTATTGGAGTGTGCATACTAACAAACAAGGGGGTGTGGCGATCTTGGTGAGCCCGGTCATTGCGTATCAAGTTGTTCCTTGGAAGCAAGCGATGTGGTCAAATCGTATATTGTTGTGAAGTGGAATGATACTCTATTAATAAATTTGTATGGGCCGTCCAGTGATTTCAAGAGCCGAGAGGATTTTTTTGGAGCTTTACGGACAATGTTTGAACGGAAACCCAAAAATTATTTTCTGGGGGAGACTTCAACTGTGTAGATTCACCGGCTCTTGATAGGCTGGGTGGAACGCGTTTACTGAGACCAGAAAGTAATGCGTTGGCTAGACTTTTAAAAGACTGGCAATTATGGGATGCGCGACTTCTAATGATGCCTGCAATAGACGAGATTTCAATCGACCCATCGGACCATTATACCTATTGGCGAGGTAACCAAGCAAGTCGAATCGATCGGTTTTATGTCTCGGACGATTGGAAAAACTGGGTCGTCGGGGTGGCCGTTGAGGCGCCACCAGTTTACTCAGATCATAATCAGGTTTATTTGTGTCTGAAGGATCCGAGTGTGTCCCGGAGCCAACTCGTGAATAGGCGCATGACATATCCCTTTTCGGGTTCAAACCAGGACCAAATTCATTCACTGATATTGGATCGCCTAATGAAGTATATTAGTCTCACAAGTGATGATACAAACTGGGATAAGAGAGTCGATGATTGTCGGGACATTATCCTCCAAGTACGTAAGAAAGTAGCCAGACGCCGGAAACGACGCCTGTATCATCTTCAACGTACTGTGAGAGACAATGCGAAATCCAGAAAGCATATCGTTTTAGCTCTCTCGGAGGTCTTACATAAAGAAAGATTATTCAGACGGGGATTACGGTTACACCGATCAGCTTCAGATGTAAGATGGTTGTTCAAAAAGGCCTCAGTTTTGGAACGTGACCAAACGATTTCCAAAATAGATGCGACGTCGGGCCCTCCATTCCCTGACCATCTATCCATACCGGACAAATTCGCGGCCGCCTGGCATCATGTTATGGGATATAGCCACCGAAGGGTACCAAGTGTAAATTTGCTTGAGAGATTGACACAATTTATGAAGGTACCGAAACATAGGAAGGTAACGGAGGCTCAGAATTCCGCTCTCCTAGCAGAAATACAGGAGGAGGATGTCTACTGGGCTATTAAATGTTTGGATAGAAGAAAGGCAGCTGGCCAAGATAGATTAGGAAATGATTTCTACAAAGATTTCGCTGATGTGTTAGTGGGACCCCTGACGAAGTTATTTAATACTTTAACTGGAGGGAGGGAAACCACCTCGGTCCTTTCTGAAGGCGGTGGTGATCCCATTACGGAAGAAAGGGGACTCTAACAAATCCCTCGATTACCGTCCTATCTCCTTACTGACAACCGGCCACAAGCTCTTCGCCAAAATACTGGCAAGAAGGTTACAATCTTTCTTGGGGCAATTAATCGGAGACACTAAGCAGGGTTTTGTCTCGGGTCGTCGCATGGACAAGGCGGTTATAAAGATGAAATCGACCTTTGCAAAGTATCGATCAAAACACAAAGCGTCAGAGGCTAAGTTCTATTTTTGGACTTTAGTAAAGCCTATGATACAGTTGATAGAAAATATTTGTTGATGGTCTTACACTTATTTGGTTTTTTGAAACACTTTATTGATTTGATGAATTATATACATTCTGAAACGACGGCGGAATTTCTGGTCAACAATAAATTTTCGGAACCGCTCCGTGTTAAATCCGGGATACGACAAGGGTGTCCCTTAGCACCCCTTCTCTTTATTTTAGCCGTCAAACCACTTGCTTTAGCCTTACTTCAGGATGAGAAGATGGCGAGGATTCAACCTTTACAACATGATAGCTCCATACACCATCGCTTTTCTGCCTTCGTAGACGATTCCACGATCTTTGTCCAACATGCGGAACAGGTGCCAATCACCCTGGATGTGGTCCGCCAAAAGTAAATTTGCATTTTTAAATACGAATTTCGTACCAGAAAAGTGGTACACTATACCGGTTTTACCGGAAGGAGAAACTATTCGATATCTTAGATATTTCTTTGGGTGGCAAATTTACCAACGGTTAACTGGGCACTACGAATTAGAAGTGTTCAGAGGAGGTTGGCAACGGCAACAGAATGCGGAACAGCTTTCATGGAACGAGTCCAATTATTTAATGTCATTGCGATACCTTCCATCCTGTTTACAGCGAGAATGTTTGAACCCCCAGCGGAAGTGATGCGAGAATTGGTAAATATCCAAAAAGCATTTTGTGGCGAAATAGTACGACTAGTGATGGGGGGCGGCATAAGATATCGCCAACGTTACTCTTCACCCCATATGCAGCCGGGGGAGTAGGTCTTATATCTATTCCAGTTGCTATAAAGATACAACGACTCAAGCTAGCATGTCAGTGGCTAATTGCAGCGAGGGATAGTTATCAGGCGGCATGGCTGGATTTGGCAGGTATAGGAACAGATATTTCTTCAGGGCGGTTACTAACTCCTGCGAAGGGTTACAAAGTTTGCAAGGCAGGTAGCGTGGTGGAGCCAGGAGCGACTAAAACAGTAGCGAGAGCAGTGATGGAATGGCTTGGGTCAATGCAGCGTGACCTGGAGATGTTAGAAGGTTATACCGGGAGGTGTTTCCTCAGGTGATCAATTCCATGGAATTACGATTGAAAATGAAAGGGTTGGGATTAAAACCGAAGGACGAGTTTACGATACTAGTAGACATTGATGCATATCCACATCACGACCTACTTCCCACCTCAACTATCCCCTTCTGGGGACCATATGGCTGGGCTTCAAATCCATGGATCCGGTAGGAGAAGGCATCGATGTTACTTTCCAAGAAATATGATCGTATTCAACCGGTATCTATCCGCGAACTACGAATACTCCGACTAACGAGGAGTACTTTTATGTAACAGGTGCAAGGGGTTGACGGGAATTCTCATACCTTTGCAAAAATTGGTCGCTGGTTAAGCTCAATCATCGTGGCGTCCCCAAGAGTGGAAATAGGTTATTATATTGGTGGACGACCAGCTATTCGCTTTTGCAGTGGACCAGCTTGCCTGGAGAGGTTTACTTGGGATGTTGTAGCACCAGGTAAAGTCCACGGACGAGGGCCGCGAACAGGTGAACACGTTCGGCTGGAACAGAAAGCAGATGGAATAATTTGAGAGATAGAATCCAGTGAGCAAGTAGAAACAGATGAGAATTCGAGGATATCAGGGGGGTTAGTAGTTTTCCACCCGCACCCAGATATTCATCTCATTGGTTGGTCAACGGAGGACAAAACGCCGATAAGGAGGATATGGCCTAACTTTCGTTGATCCTTTCGGAAGATGTACTTCCAGGGAGTGGCGCCACAACTGAAACCTATTTTAGCGAAGTGGAAAAATTGAGGTAGTTCGAGTCGTTGGTGGAATGATTTACAAGATGTTGAACCCAATCAGGTATGGGAGCATAATAATATGTTGACTAACTATCAGGTTTGGGTGCAATACCGAGTAATTACAATGCAATTGAATACCTTATATACCCGGAGTCATATAGAGAGGAGATGCGCACTGGATGCCGGATGTACAAGTATGAGGACAGGTGCATGTCGTATTTTGTGGGAGTGTCCGAGAGCCCAAGCTTTCTGGAGACGTCTACTTCAACAATGGCGAGGGAAGATGATAACGGATTCGCTACTAGGTACCTTTCAAACTGCGATAGTGAATCGGTGCACTCCACCAGTCTGTCTCGGTATTAACAAGGCGATGATGAGGCAGTATGGATGGTACGACGAAACATATACGGAGGTCTTTCATCGATTATGGAAATGAATCTGCGGAATCGGGATGGCGTGGTTATGGCAGTTACGCAACCAAACCATATTCCAAGGAATCGTAAAGGAGGCGTATGAACATTTGGAATTTGTATGGAGTCAATGTGGAGCTCAAATAGAGGCAGTGGCAGAATATGAATCCAAGGTATATGCGTCTCGAGAAGAAGGGATCCAACTGAAAATCAGTTCACAGTGCATCTTCAATCATTCTCCAGCACCGGACCCAGACTTCACCAATACTTTCCACGACCAATGATGTCTGTCACGATCCGACAATACATCCGACGAGCCTGAGCCTAGATAACATTCATGTTTATAGTAGCTAATAGTTAAGGCTAATTAGACTACATTTTACTACTACTGTGTTTTTCACGTTCCCTCGTTTTTCACTGCTTCTGTGTGTTTTTCATGTTCCCTCGTATATTACCGTGCAGAAACGCCGAGTAGTGGGATAAGCGAAATAGGATTCTTGAACCCATCAGTACCTGCCGTCTTTTAGCGTCGAACACCAAATGGGTACAAAATTCCAACGGCGTGGCGTCGCTTGCCGAAATGTTTTTGTGTCTTTCTCTTTATGTTGTTTCAAATGCTCAAAATTCATGTTCGTCCTCGTGGAGATGGGGGTGAAGAACAGAAAGAAAGTCACTTTTTTCGACCCAACGGTTTGCCATTTTACTGAAAGGATGTATCTGTGGGCTTTTCGTCGATGTGGTGCAATGGAACATTGTCAGTGAATGAAAAATTATTGTGAACGAGGGTAGCATCGCTATGATATCCACGGCATCATCTGCAACTAGTGCTCGTAGTGGTGCTTTCTTCCGACTGTACCGGCAGTGGGCTATGTTTTTGGCAACTCTCGTCTTCTTCTTGTGTATTGTGTTGGCTACAACCCACTTAAAAAAATTTCGATTCGGCTAACGCTGTCTTTGCCAGCATAGTCGGACTTGACCCTAACACAACACACTTGTGACCAATGCCCTAAAGAACGTGACCACTCTAGCTTCAATGATTATATGGAAACTGCTTTGGTCTAATTCGGAAGACCCGGCTGTTAATAGTCTTGCTCATCTCGTACGAAGTGCATACGATGACATTCTTTGCAGTAGTTCTGCTGCCCCGCCAGAAATTGGATGCACAGCAAATGCGCGTGTACGCGGTCTGGGAGAGAGCTTGGTAGTGATCGAGTGTTTGCTGAGTAGTCCGACGACCGCAATGCTTTTTTTTCGGCCTGCGGTCTGATGTAAAGCTGTAGGAAAAGCTCACTTCTACTTGTACCCGCCAGTAACCGGTAAGTGTATACTGGGGGTGTATGCGTATGCGAGGTATACTGGTCTGTTAGTACCAGTATACCGAGGAGTGCTTAGGTCGAAAGTTGCCTGCGTTCTTTAGCGTAAATTGAAAAGTGTATTATGTAGTGTTAAAAAATCCTAACATAAATTTTTTAACTTGAAATCTGTATATAAAGGAAACCACTGTAATTTCGCCCAATGAATTTCGACTGTGTCTTTTCATCGCAAAGTACACCCAAATTCAACACTCCTTCCGAGATTACCGGGGCTCCACATCAACGTAAAACAATTCAGATTTCCAATTCGCATGCATATTCGTAGTCGCAAAACCATCATAAAGTTGTAGGCAACTTATCTCAAACCAATCTTCTTTCTCAATTCCGTAACTCTTGGCGCATGTAGGGTCTTGGTCAGCAAGTCAGCGATCATGTCTTCGCTCGCGACGTGTTCCGGCTTGACCACTCCTTTTTTCGCAAAATCTTTCAAAAACTTCAGTTTTACATCAATATGTTTTGCGCTGGCAGCGCTCGCCTCACTCTGCATCTGCTTTATGGCAGCTTGATTATCGATTTTTAGGATAATTGGTGCTTTTGATTCCACCCCAATCTCCTCGAAAAGCTCTCGTAATCCAAGCGCTTCTCTTCCTCCCACCGCAGCAGCTACAAACTCGGCCTCTGCAGTTGACAAGGCTACCGTACCTTGCTTTTTACAGCTCCACCCAGCTATCACACCGTTCACGAAAATAACATTGGCACTGATGCTCTTGCGGTCTTCACGATCAGCGGCAAAGTCCGCATCGCTATAGCTCACAATTTCCAATGGCAATTTCATCAATTTCATACTTTCTTCCGACTTCAAACTCAGTTTTAGCCTCTGTGTGCCCTTTAAATATCTTGCGATGCGCTTCGCCACTTTGTAGTCCGCAAGAGTAGGCGCATGCGTGTGCCGTGTAGCACGGTGCACGGCAAAAGATATATCTGGTCTTGAGACTCGAGATATCCACAACAGGCTTCCTACTAAAGACTGGAAGTCTTTTATCGTAGGCAAATTTTCTTGAGGTTTCATCGGTAGCATTTCATTCAATTCATCATGCATTTCAATCTCCGAAATTGGTGTCTTCACTGCATTTGCCTCGCTCAAACCATGTTTCTTTAGCATATCTTCAATCGTTAACTCTTGATCCAACAGGTACTCGTGCTCGGAACTTCTTTCCACTCTCATTCCCAAAAATTTCGAAACATTTCCCAAGTCCTTAAGCTCTAAAATTTTCATGTTTTCAAAAAAATCATCCACTAGTGATGCGCTAGATCCTGTCACCAACAGGTCATCCACATACACGCCAACGAGAACCGTTCCAAAATTGTTTTTTCGTACAAAAACGCACGTGTCCGTCAAGCATTGAATGAATTCCATTTCGAGAAGTGTTCGACGCAGCAATTCATACCACAAACGTCCTGCTTGTTTTAAACCGTATAGGTTTCGTTCAAGTTTGAGAACTAGCTCCTTCGAAGACGTAACACCAAACTCTTTTAATGTTTCCACCGATAACTCCATTCCTTGTGGTATCTTCAGGTGAATCTCACAGTCGTTTTCCACCTTAGCCTTAGGGTACGCACTAGGTACGTCCCCGTGTCTTGCCGGCACGTTCCATATGAGTGCCATTATCAGTATCACTTTCATATTACTGATTTCCATCACCGTCGAAAATGTGACGAAATAGTCTTCCCCAAAAATTTGTTTGTCGCCCCGTGCCACAAGTCTCGCCTTGTATCGTTCCACGGTTCCGTCGGCTTTACGCTTGGTTTTGTAAACCCATTTTGTCGGTAGTGGTCTTTTGTGTGCGTCTCTCTTGATAATCTTCCAAGTTCCCAGGTCTTCTAAAGCTGTAATTTCAGCTTTTTCCGCCAGACTCCACTTTTCTGCTTGGCTGCCTTGGTGCGCTTCCTTGTAGTTTGTGGGGTCAGGCTCCGAATTTGTCTCTCCATCATTCGTAATAATCGTATCACACACCGCGAACGCAAATAGTAAATTTTCTTCATCTTTACTTCCCGTTTTTTGTTCTCCTTCTTTGAAACTTTGCTTCTTTGTGTACGACCTTGACTTCTTCGCCATTTGAGCCATAGCTTTGGATGTTTTCTTCACTTTACGGCCCGATTTTCTTGGTGCTGTCGCCGTATCAGTTTCGTTTCTTTGTTCACTCGTACCGTCGTCACTCGCATCCGGGGAGCGTTCCATAACTTGTTCCCTTTGATTTTCCTCGCTTTCGTATTCAGGAGGTTCATCTGCACTCGCTCCTTCGAGCGCACGTATGATTTTTCTATTCGCTTCGTCCGAAAGCGTCTCGATATTGCTGACGTGACGTGTTGTAGTTACTACTCGATCTTTCATGAGAAGAACCTTGTAGCCCTTGGTTTCGTCATTTTTACCCAGGATTAACGCTCTTTCAGCGCGTTTTCCAAGTGATTTTCTCTTGGCGTCACGCCAAACCATGCACGGCGAGCCAAAAACTACGATATCCGTCACGTTTGTCTTTTTCTTCGTTAAAACTTCAATCGGGGATGCACGTCTCGGGTTCGATCTTGTCGGACTTCTGTTCAAAATGTAGCTGGCGTATTCCGCCGCTTCAGACCAGTACATATGCGAAACACCCGATCCAAATATCATGCACCGGACCATATTAAATATAGTCCGGTTCATTCGTTCTGCTTTGCCGTTGGAAGCTGGAGTTCCAGCTTCCGTAATTTGTCTTCTGACACCCGTTCTCTTGCAGAAGAGGTCTACATTGCGATACTCACCGCCTCCATCAGTTCGCAAAACGTGAACGCGGCAATTGAACTCACGTTCAAACCAAATAACGAAATGTTCAAACATCTTTGCTGCCTGGTCTTTCGTTTTTGCAGCAAAAACACGTACGTAACTGGAGAAATGATCGATAAATACCACGAGATACCTGTTTCCACGCCTATCTCTTGGCGTGATAGGCCCCTTCAAGTCACTGCATATAACGCCACCAATACGGTCTATTGGCGCGTTTCGACCCGAATCTTTTTGCGGTTGTTTTGTTCTTGTGGTCTTCCCTTCCGCACACGTGAGGCAATTTGCCCTGCGGTGATCTGTAAGTCTAATTCCAGATGCAGGTTCTTTCGCCAATCTTTCAATGGTATCATAGGCTAAATGACCTAGCCTCACGTGAAATTGGTGCAGGGTTCCTTCTTGGTAGTCGTCATCCAAGTTTTGCGACACCACACTCATTACCATGTCTGAAAATACTTGTGCTGTGTCTGGTTCCTTTGCAGTACGTAAATTTGCAGTGAAAACATATCCAGAACCATTGACTTCGAACATAATCTCGTTCTTGCACATGAGATACATGTTTTCTCCGTTGTCTGTCAATACGCATCCCTTCTTTCGGAGACATCCGAGTGAAATCAAATTCTTTGTAAGTTTTGGCGCAAAATACACCTCCGTGAGCGTTATGGTAGAAAAATCACTCTTTAGTGTCACACTTCCGACTTTTGTAACTTCCAATGTTCCTCCATCCGGAAGCGTCATATTTTCTCCTTCGACGCAGTTCCGTACGTTGTCCAATGCCTCTGCATTCGACACTAAATGTCTACTAGCGCCGCTGTCGACAATCCAGATTTCTTCGTTTGACATAATGTCGCATCTTGTTGCTTCATGGTTCGTATCATCGTTTAAAATGGTCGACAATACGAAACGTTTTTCATTGTTTCCATCATTTTGGCGTCTTCCATTTCGTTCGAAACGTTTATTTTGCGGTCTTTTTCCACTCTGTCGACAGTGTCTTTGTATATGACCTTCCATACCGCAGTTGAAACACGTTCGCTTTCCTTTTTGTTCTTCGACAGAGTTCACCGTATTTTTGCCGAATACTTTATTCTTGTGGGCGTCTTCATCGAGTTCTTGTGCCCAGGCGACAAGTTCTTGAGCGTGCATCAAAAAATCTTGCCGTTTCGGATCATAGCGTATCATCAACGCTAATCTCAATTGTGGGGCTGCATGCTTCACAATATTTTCGACTATCAATTGCTCATGCGAGCCGCTCTCTTTAGCCAAAAATACCAGATATAAAAAATGTTGCGTCCACGTCCTGTGCGGGTCTTTTTTAGCCGCAAACATCAGTGCTGCCTGGTGGCGTGTAATGTTGACCTTGAAAGCGTTTAACATCTGGTCCAGGACGAAATAAAGCTGTGGTGACATTTGCCACCATGTTGCTATATTCGCCTGGAAATAATTTGCCGCCACACCCTCCAGATGTTCGCCTAGCTTGTTTACTTTTAGTCTTTCAGTCCATGTAAAGCCAGACGACAACTCGGCAATCTCCACAGCTTCTATGAAGAGATATGCCCACTGTTTGAAACCCGCTCCAAGTCCAGGGTACACTTCCACTCCCGAAAAATTTTGAATCATCAACCTTGGTATTTTCATGCCCCCAGGCGGGCCAAAATTTTGGGGAACGTAACATCCAGGTGGTACATTACCACCTGCAGCTCTTTGCGGCGCTACTCCAGCCGCCTGACCTTGGTGTACATTAGGTGCACCGGCACGTGCTGCACCACCTCTTTCTATTCCATCTTCGGCACTGAGGTCATTGATGGTCATTCGTTGTCCAAACGGCCCATAATTCTTAACCGTTTCCCTGAACACACTTCTTTCTTCTGCCATGGGCGAGTCCTTTTTCGATCCCGGCGATGTGCTGGGGGCAGAAGGCGTCGAACGCTCGTCTTCCATTATCTCTACGCGTTCTTCAAGCTTTTTGACGTACTCCAATAGCGCTGCCACATTGGCCACCGGCGCTACTCCTTTGTCTTCCTCCATGTAGAGACAGAGAACGTAAACTCCACGAAAACTGAACGAAAAAACGTGAACTCCACGAAAAAGAAACCGAGAGCGTGAATTTCACGAAAAGAAAGCCGAGAACGTGAATTCCACGAAAAAGAAATCGAGAACGTGAATTCCACGAAAATGAACTTAAAAATTGAAACCGCAATACTCCAAAATACGTGAATTCACAGCGTAGTTCTTCAACAATGAAGACTTAGTGAAAATTGACCCTTTCGAATGGGGACTTTTCAAATAATTCTTGGTGTTAACCAAAAATCAGGAAGTTCAGACTTGTAGTTTTAAAATGACCTTAGCCCCGTGAACCTTGGGCTCATAACCTGTAGGAAAAGCTCACTGCTACTTGTACCCGCCAGTAACCGGTAAGTGTATACTGGGGGCGTATGCGTATGCGAGGTATACTGGTCTATTAGTACCAGTATACCGAGGAGTGCTTAGGTCGAAAGGTTGCCTGCGTTCTTTAGCGTAAATTGAAAAGTGTATTATGTAATGTTAAAAAATCCTAACATAAATTTTTTAACTTGAAATCTGTATATAAAGGAAACCACTGTAATTTCGCCCAATGAATTTTGACTGTGTCTTTTCATCGCAAAGTACACCCAAATTCAACATTAAATGTTAACAAAACGATCATATCAAAAGCCGCTACCCACGCGCGGAAAGCTTGAAATCAACTCTCTGCTTTTTTCCGTACAGAAAGTGAGTGGGTTGGACTTTGCTTGACCGCTGGTTTCGTTTGCGTCAACGATGACGAGGATCAATATTCATTGCACATCGACCCATTCGATGCCTACGTTATGCTGGCGTTACTATGTATCGGGTCTCTGTCGTTCGTGTTGCAAAACTGTGAAAGAGCAGCCAACTACTGCTGACACTCAAGTCAAAGCCGACGTGAACTGCACGAAAGAAAAGAAAATATCGAGGCTTTCATTGCTGCTGATATTTAATCTCGCTTCTTCAATGATGTTACAATCTCTCGCTTCTTCAATGATGTTACAATCTCTCGCCCAAAAGAGAGATTGTAACATCATTGAAGAAGCGAGATGGCAAAGCCATGTGTGAGACCGTGAGTCTTGATGGCAAGCTCCATCAAGGAAGGTTGTTCGACGCAAAAAGAGACACTGACGATCGATTCCAGAGACAACGAAGGAACTCCCGATTACAATTACAATAGAGAATGTTTTTCCTACGAGGAATGAAATTTTGTAGCACGGAATGGGTCATTGGGGTTGTGCAAGTTGATGCAAAATATGAAGGCGATTCCAAATCGAAATTAAATCAAATTACGTCAAATGTCAATGAATTCTTTTTGCAATGAAGTCTCGGATCAAACCCTCTACGAGTCGTACTTGATGGTGGATGGAATGTCCTTTATAGACTCTCCCCGCTCGTTGGCTTCGGGTTCACTGATGAAGATATTTGAGACAATGCCGTGCTTTGCTTTCCGCTAGTGTATATCAACAGTCAATAGTCGTTGACACAGAGCGAAAAATTGAGTCTCAAGCGATTAACGTTTTGGGTTGCAAGCCCATGGACCGTGAACGATGAGAGCACACACAGAGAGGTAGAAGATGAGATACTTTAACTATCGAGGGATTACCTCCCGCCATGCTCTCTTTGGGTCAGGATGATATCGAGAATTTTCTTTTACGTCGTGGACCAAACTAAAGAATCTCTATCGCTCGAGCATAAACAAACATTGTGTGACTTTGCACCGACATTGCCCAGCACTGGTGAACGTGAGGTGATTAAAGAGAATGCGGCCCTTAAGATCTCGAAATCTTGAATTCTGTTATGATGGAAAAGCAACTATCATTTACGGCAAAGAAAAAATATGCTGTTTTACATGTCCCGAGTGGAATTGGAATTTGTCTTGTGTCTGGGGACTCTTGTTTCTAGACAAGGTCTCGTTTCAATCTTGAAAAGGTAGATTTATATCTCGAGCAGCGGCAGTTTTGGCGCTCGCCACGTTGCCAGTGAATGTCTTTTGCTCGGTATTCTTTTATCTCGTGTCTTGTCGCACTTATTTCTTTTTGGTGCCTAGTTGCTAAGGACATTATACGGAATCTTCGGAAAATTTGGTGGAAGGTTCATCACGATGCAGCTTCAGTCGACAAAACAGTAGCAAGCACCCGGACATTTATGAACTAGCTGAAAGTTTTATTGTTTGTTTGGCAGATGGTGCTAACGAACTTCAGATCTAACCTCGTACTCCCATTTCACGTTCTCACTAGCACTTTCAAAAGACTTGAAACGTTGATGACCCCCAAGAATGGGGATCCTAGACATCATCAGTCCATACGACTAGCAACATTCGCGATCAAAGATCATCGATCGACACGAGAAGAGGGTATCAGATGATGTAGTGATCTTCGTTTCTTACGTTTCTACAGACCTCCCGCCTTTTACACAAAGTCTTTATCCCATCAAATTTGCGAGACCTCTCTACAAACTTACGTCTACGTCAACGTTTGTAATACTTTGCCTTCAACTTCTTATCGACTGCTTCGTTTTAATTCTTCTCTCAGCCTACGAAATCAGAAGAAGTAATTTCTCGATGTTTCGGAATCCTTTCCTTAATGCCATGACTTTTGTCGTCACATTGGACGTAATTGGATTGATCCCGGGCAATTGCGATGAAACCCTTTCCAGCATGTGCAACACTTGGTTGTTCCAAGGATCGACCCCAATGTTCTTCATTTTGCCAACCAAGAACAAACCATGGCCAATATAAGCAGCACTTTCAAGACAAAAAGCTTCTTAAAAAGACGCTCAGCTTCAGGATTCAAGGAATGCGTGGGATATAATCGTTACAACGGGGGCTCTACCTCCAGCAACATAAGCCAGCGTATCAAATGAAACCCACCGCAAAACCTTTTCGTCTCCCCGTTTGTTAGGAATATAGCTTTCCAGCACGCCAATCTCTCCATTAGCCGTGATGATGGGATTTTGAGGATCGCCAGTCTTCATCAGTAGGTTGAAAACTTTGTTGGGATTGTTTTCACTGTCCTTAAACCAACGTTTCGAAAACTGCCCCTTCATCAGTTCGCTGCGTCGTCCTCACATTATCTCCCAGACATTACCACGTCTTTAACTTTGCCATTAGCGACACATCTGGTTTCTTGCCGAAAGCCTTACAAACGCTTTAAAGTCCTGGTGGTGAAAGACATCCAAGGCAGTTGCAGATGTGTCTTTTTTTTCTTGGTTAAAATTGCTTCAAAACCTTTCTTCAGACTGTCCATTAAAGTCGTCGGCGCCCTCTCTACGTCGTTGATGGTCTAGTTAGCCTGCAGGAGTCTCTTACCTTGCTTGGTTTCAGCTAGAGATTGGCCATAAGCTGATTTGTTGTACGATGTGATTGGGATCCCTTTGCGTCCGAAGCATCGCTGGCACTTGCCATGAGGGCGCAAAAAGGGAAGAGTATAAACGCATCTTGGGTATTGACGAGCTGACCGAATGACATCGCACAACAAGTCAGCTAATGTCCAATCACTAGCCGAAACCCAGCAGGCAAGAGACTCCTAAGGACGAACGGACCATCAACGACGAAGAGAGGGCGCCGGTGACTTTGATGGTCCAAATCCACGTTTAAACCACAAACAAATCCCCTCTCTGACCAATCAGAGAGGGTTTGTTCATATGTAGAGTTATTAGATCGATAATAGTCGAATAGTTACTGTAAGGTAAACTGCCAATTTGGGGCCTCCTGCCAATTTGGGGCCGCTCCTGATTTTGGCCAATAAGCTTTGACAAAAAAAATGTCAGCGTACCTGTTGGTAGAAATGAACAAAATGACAGCGTACCGATTGGTAGATTTGCTTTTGCTAGTATTAAAAGGGGTAGG